>PVKU01004224.1:0-153161 GCA_004027475.1 Anoura caudifer
CAGCGCTCCTGGGCGTGGCACCTGCTGCCCTATGCGGAGAGCCGCCCGCTGCACCTTCCCGGGCCTGGCAGAGGCGACCAAAGGCTGTTCCTCCTCTTGCACTCTATCCTGCCTGAGGTGACTGCTAGACTCTTTCTCTCATGGGTCCTTGCACTTCCTAACCCCTGTGTCTCAGGGTGGCAGGAGGTGGGGATTAAGCTTTGTTTTGCTCTTCTCTTATTTATTGGGTTTGAGTATTCTGTGTAAGGTCTCACTCACTTTAAAAAATTGTTTTTAGTTTCATTTTCAGAGCTAGGATACCGGACTTTTATGGACTAAAACAATACAAAAACCTTGCAAGGTCAGGTTGTCTGTGTAATGGTATTCACCAAGGGTTTCTGTGGTCAATATTACTGCTATTTCCTCATGCCCTAATAATACATGCAAGATGAAAGAGCAAACAAAATGATCTGATTTTGTATATGATTAATAACATTGTAAAGCACTGTGTTATTTCCTTGTGTTTGCCAACCTGCCTAAATGGATGGGTTCTTTTCATTGCACCCTTTCTGCAATAAAAAAGCCAACACTTCACAAAAGTTTCCCACTGGCATGTTAGAAAAACTTGTCGAAGTGTTTCTGTAGTATGCATGGTATGCAAAACTGAGAAACATTACTGATGTAGGAAGAGGGAATAAAAGAAAAACCTGTTCCATTGGATTATTCTGCTTGCTTGTGATATGACAACTATGAATCCATTTATGTAGCTGGGTAATTAAAATAATTGCATTCTCCATATTGTGATTTTTAGCCAGATTCTATAGAAAAAATTAATTGGGAGCTCTGGGACATTTCCTGAAATTACTGCACTGATGATTTCCTAACTTCTCTTTTTCACTCATTGTCTCTTTCTTTGAGAACTTGATAATCCAGGGACCATTTCGTACTTTATTTTTACTGAAGTTGTGAGTGCACAGAGATTTGTTACAAAAATCACAAGTCTCATCATCCCGATCCTCTTTCCCTGTACACAGCTATGCATCTTTAGTAGCTGATTATTTTGATTCTCCATGGTGGCTGGTCTTCAAACAGAACTTCCAAGGGAGATACCCCCCATATTCACACTCTCGGGATAGTCCCTCCCACATGGAATCTGGGCTGGTCATGTGACTTGCTTTAGAGTAGAAGTGACACTGTGCTAATTACAGACTTAAGCCTTAGGGAGGTCCTGCTTTTGCCGCCACACCTGGTGCGGAACTGTCACCTTGAGCCTCTTCTCCATCGTCCAGGGATTTCCAACACCTCTCTCAGCCTATGTGGGGAGTCCTGTTTCCTATCTCCCATGTTACCTGTTTCATTTTGGTTCTGCTTTCATCTTGGTGGAGTACATGCTCCAGTAATTTCCAAACAAGTGGTTCATGGAAATTGACAACTGATGTCTGATAATGTCTTTATTCTACCTTCACAAATGACTGGTAGTTTAAAATGTAGAACTAGATTACAAATAGATGTTCTTCAAAATTTTAGGGCATTGCATGATAGTTTTCTGCATTGTTGGTTAGAAGTTTAAAACATTTGAGCTCCTTGTCCAGAAAGCATATGACCTGTATTTTTCATTGGAAGCAATCAGAATATACCTATCTTTTGGACACACATTCTGCAATAGCATGATAACATGACTTAGTATGGGTTTATTTTCACCCATTGTACTGGACACTCCATGGGTCCTTATAATCTGGTAACATGTATTCTGGAGTTCAGGGACATTTCCAGGAATGTTGCACTGACAATTTCCTATTCTTTGTTTTTAAATTGATTTTTAAGGAGAGGGGAAGAGGGGAGAGCAAAGAGAGAGAAAGAGAGAGAGAGGGAGGGAGGGAGGGAGAGAGAGAACATAGACACGAGAGAGAAACATCAATTGGTTGCCTCTTGTACACATCCTTACCAGAGACCAAACTCACAACCTAGGCATGTGCCCTGATTGGAAATAGAACCCGTGACCTTTTGGTTTATGGGATGTTGTTCCAACCAACCGAGCCACACCAGCCAGGGTATTTCTTACACTTTGTTCACTCTTTTATTCTTTCTCTTTCTATACTTTCTGGGAGGTTGTTCAACTTAATTTTTCAATTCTTCCATTTATTTTCTATTTGACACTGTTATTTTTAATTCCTAAGAGCTCTCATTAGTTGTTTTAAGTATATTTTATTGATTATGTTATTACAGTTGTCCCATTTTTTCTCCCCTTTATTCCCCTCTGCCCTGCACACACCCTCCCTCCAGCATTCCCCTCTTTAGTTCACATCCATAGGTCATACATGTAAGTTCTTTGGCTTCTGCATTTCCTATACTATTCTTAACCCACCCCTGTCTATTTTGTACCTACCATTTATGCTTCTTATTCCCTGTACCTTTTTTCTCATTCTCCCTCCCTCTCCACTGATAACACTCCACATGATCTTCACTGTTTGCTTAGTTTTTGTTTTTTAAGTTCAGTTGTTGACAGTTGTGAGTTTGTTGTCATTTTACTGTTCAAAGTTTTGATCTTGTTCTTCTTAGGTAAGTCCCTTTAACATTTCATATGATAAGGGCTTGGTGATGATGAACTCCTTTAACTTGACCTTACCTGGGAAGCACTTTATCTGCCCTTCCATTCTAAATGAAAGTTTTGCTGGATAGAGTAATCTTGGGTGTAGGTCCTTGCCTTTCATGACTTTGAATACTTCTTTCTAGCCCCTTCTTGTCTGCAAGGTGTCTTTTGAGAAATCAGCTGATAGTCTTTTGGGAACTCTGTTGTAGGAAACTGTCTCCTTTTCTCTTGTTGCTTTTAAGATTCTCTCTTTAACTTCAATCTTGGGTAATGTAATTATGATGTGTCTTGGTGTGTTCCCCCTTGGGTCCAATTTCTTTGGAACTCTGAGCTTCCTGGACTTACTAGAAATCTATTTATTTCCTTTGCCAGATTGGGGAAGTTTTCCTTCATTATATTTTCAAGTAAGTTTTCAGTTTCTTGCTCTTCCTCTTCTCTTTCTGGAACCCCTATGATTCGGATGTTGGAACATTTAAAGTTGTCCCAGAGGTTCCTAATCCTCTCCTCATTTTTTTTTTTTTTTTTGATTTCTTGTTTCTTCATTCTGTCTGGTTGAATATTTCTTTCTCTCTTCTGTTTCAAATCATTGATTTGAATCCTGGTTTCCTTCCCTTCACTGTTGGTTCCCTGTATATCTTTCTTGATTTCACTTTATATAGCCTTCACTTCTTCCTTTGTTTTGCATTCATATTCAGTCATTTCTGTCAGCATCCTGATTACCAGTGTTTGAACTCTGTATCCGATAGGTTGGATATCTCCTTGTTGCTTAGTTCTTTTTGTTAAAAGAATTTATTTATTTATTTTTAGAGAAAGGGGAAGAGATGGAGAAAGAGAAGGAGAGAAACATTATTGTGTGGTTGCCTCTCCTGCACTCCCTACTGGGACCTTGTCCATAACACAGGCATGTGCCCTGACTGGGAATCTAACTGGCGACCCTTTGGTTCACAGGCTGGTGCTCAGTCCACTGAGCCACACCAGTCAGGGCAGCTTAGTTCTTTTTCTGGAGTTTTGATATCTTCATTAATTTTGGCCATATTTCTTTGTCTTGGTGTATCTGTTACATTGTAAGGAGTGGAGCCTGAGCTCTTCACCATGGTGGAGCAACCCACTTTGCTGCATTGTGATGCTGTATGTGGGGGAGGAGTCTGGGAGGGAACAGTGCCACTTTCTTGGCTCTCACCCTTCTTTCAGTCACTTTCCCTGCTAGTTACAAGCATATTGGGCCCTGCTGATGCTGATTCCTGGGTGAGTTTGTGTACTTTCTAGGACCCTGTGGGTCCCACCAATGGATTTTCTTGTGAGACTGGGTATTTCTCCCACTGCCACAACCCCCACTGAATTTTACAGCCAGAGGTTTTGAGGCTTTACTTCCCTGCACTGGCACTCTGGGTTGTGTGGTCTGTCTCACTCCCTAGTTGTTCTTCCTGGTTTATCCACAAATGTGGGACTGCTACCTGCTGCCTTGCTGTGCATCCTCTCCACCCAGCTGCCTGTCTCTGCCTGTCCTACCATTCTGGATGAATGTTTCTTCTTTAACTCCTTTGTTGTCAGACAGACTTCCATACAATTCAATTTTCTGGCAGTTCTACTTGCTTCTTCTTCTTTTTTTTTTTTGCTTTTAAATTGGTTATTATCCTTCTTTTGGTTGTGCCAGGAAGCAAAGCATATCTACCTATGCCTGTCTTGGCCAGAAGTCTCTGTAGTTCTTGAACTAAATATACAGTGTTGTTATTTTTTAATGATTCAAATATTTTAAAAAATACTCTGAGGATATTAATGATAATTTTGGTAAATTTCTTTTTTCTTACAAAGGTTTTGTTTATCTATCCTCTATGTTAGAGGGCTTTCTGAAGTGTCTGGGTGCCCTTGGTCATCTACTCATATTTAAGAGTAGGAAACTATAGTGCTGATTGAAAGCCCTAAGTGCATGAGTAGAGATTATCAACTATAAACTTCACTGTAATATAAACTGGTCGGGATCCTTAGATGTGGAATCTGTCATAGTAGTATCTTTAGGTCTTTTCTTGTAGAAACATCGCATTTCACAGAAAAGTCTCTTCCAATCTCTGGCCTGGATAACCAAGACTCCAGCCACCAGCATGCTAGAAACCAAGTAAGAGAAAAGGGCTAGAGTTTCAGCATCCCACATGTATTAATTTATTAAGGCTCACACCCAACCCCCTTTTTCAATACTATATCCTAGCCCTCAAATCTTTACTTTTTGGTTGGAGAGGGCTTTGGGGATTTGGGGTAGAGATATGACATTCTAGCTACTTAAAAAAGACTCACCAAATTGTTTTATGTTTTCCTCCCTTCACTCCTTTTTTTGAGGTCCCAGGTACCCAAATTTCAGTGCCTTTTGAGCATTTTAAAGAGTAAGTCAGCTTGATGGCAGCTTAGCATTCAGTTTTTTTCTCTCTCCTAATCATATGGTTCTAACCTCTCGGCAAGGAAGGCTTGTATATTTAGTCTTCCAGCTTGCAAGATCACAAAATATTGTTTCTTCTCTAATGATTTTAAATAAATAACCTTTTATTCTTGTTTTAGAGGGATTCACAGTAGAATAAGTAAATTTATTTGTTCAGTGAACTATATATACCAGTGAGTCTGTCTATATTTTTCACCAAGGAAAGTTTAGTCATCATTGATTGTCCAAAACATGTGAAAATAAGGGAAGTCTTTAATATCCAGTCCTGGCCATAGATGTCCAGGATGCAGAGTAAGGGTTCTGGACTCAGATTACCTGGGTTCATGTCCAGACACGATCAATTTCTACCTGTGTGACTCTGACCATGATACTTAGCTTCTCTGTGCCTTGTTTTTCCAGACTATAAAATGAGTAATACTGATAGTACCTGCCCCATTTTGGTATCGTGAGGATTAAATTAATTAACACTTGTACTGTTGTAAATGCCATATTAGTTGTTATTGTCATATGTTAGTTTTACTATTGTTTATCACTATTACTTGTATTATAAATATAAGGTATTCATTTCACAAATCACGCCACTGCCAATCTGGATGATTATATAATTTAGAAGGTATAATGATTAATTTAATGAATGGAGCTGATTCATTGCTCTCAGGTAGTCAAGGAAGAAAATATATGACTCTGCAGCTCTACTGGACAGTCACCAGCTGAGAGTTGCTCACAAGCTTTGAGTTTGCAATTAGCTTAAAGTGCAGATGATTGAGCATGCTGGCATTGTGCCAATCCTGAGGCCTGAGCGAGCTGCAGAGTGAAAGGGTGTTTAGCTACTGTGTAACAAGGAGCCTGAAATGACCACACCTGTCAAGCAGAACTAACTGCATGGTGCAGAGAAGAAATACTGCTCCTGGGCCAGTTTCCCTTCGTCCACACACCAGCAGAGGCATTGCAGTGGCCTAGATCTTCACAGCTCTACTGGCTTAAAAATTCTACCGTGAGACAATCTTAGGGACATGTTCATGACTTTGGAACCCTAATAGGGATGGCCTAAGGCCCTGTTGCTCATGGTCCTTGCAAATGCTTGGATGCACATGTTGCACCTTTCCTGCTGGCGATTATGCCATCGGAGCAAAGAACATTACACTCTCATTCTCTGAGGACAAACTTGAATCTTAAGCCCCACTCTCCTACTTAGTACCTATGTGAAAGGAGCTGAAGAAATCACTCTCTTCTATGAGTTGGCACCAGAATTCTGCTTAGAGAGGGGACTCTCTTTGTCTGCAAGGTATTTTGCAGGGGTATTTTGCATATACCTTGCAGATGAGCTTTTCAGGGCTGGGGCCAAAATATCAGAGACCAGAGATGAACCTCTGTGTTTGAAAGGAGAAGACTTCATTTTACTCTTAAAGGAGAAGCATGAGGAAGAAGCAAACCCTGGAAGAAGATGGGGGAGGGCAAGCCTGTGGAACAGTGTGACGCTGGGGGAGTCATGGGCGAAGGACCTGCAGAAAGGATCCGGTATGAAACGGCCAATGTATATCAACATTGGAGACGCCTGCTGCTCCGTTAGCAGTGGCTACATTATTCAGAAATAAACTCTCTTCCAGCCCTGCCTATGTTTTTAGAAAAATCTACTATGTCCATTAAATTCTTTATGTTACGTGAATTTTATTTTTGTTTTGAAATTGGAAGGTCGAGTTTTACATTTGGGCTTCTATAGTGAGGAGCAGAAATAACATATACAAATCAGGAGGCAGGGATGACAGGGAGAATTTAAGAATTTTAGGAATTTGTGGAACTCCTGGGGAGAATGTAGGATCTACATTTTGTGGATTATTGAGAGTCCACATTAATGAAATTTCAGGGGTAAGGAGGCCCCAGCTTACGCCTGGGTTGTTTGCGTGACTTTGGCTAGTGGTTGGTTAGGCCAGGACTCCATTTCCTTCAATCAATGGATATTTATGAAAATTCCTCATCAGAAATTTTTCTGGGTGTTGGGATATAAAGGCAAAGAAGACATAATTCTTTTCCTCTGGAAACTTTCTAATTGGAAGGTAGAGTTTGTAACCAGGGTATTAATAGTTCCGAGCTTGCCTGAATATTCTTGGTTTATTCCTGTTGTTCTGGTTAATTATCAATACCTCCCATTTTCATGCCTAAGAAAGTCCTAATTTAGAGATAAATTAGCTGGTGACCATTGCATAGAGTTGTAAAGATTAGAAAATAATTGAAATTTATGTGAAAATGCTTCATGAATTGTAAGACATTATACGGATGAAGAGATTAAGAGATTTAAGTTTTTTTTTATTGCATTTTGTTATTAGAGACAAATAGAAGTGTCTAAAATTGCTATCTAGTTTGGTCCCTGTTATTACTTAGAGATCTACTTGGATTTGCAAGAAAATAAACTTGCCAGAAAATTAATTTCATTTTAAGTCATCTTAGCATGTTCTCAACCATTTTCAAGATTAAACTCCCCTTTGAGGTCTGTTTTGGATCCTTTCATGTAGCCTTGAAACTTATTTATTTTTTAGTTGTTTTTAAATTTATGGGTTCTTTCAAATTTAACATTGTATGATTCTGATGGGTTTTGGACATGGGGGACATGCCAGATCTTTAAGAATTTTTAAGGCTTATTTTAGAAAGGAATGGGTATGAAAGTCCTATGTGTTAAGTATTTATTATAGAGAAGGCACATTGCTTTCCCTTAAAGATCTTTAATTTTAACTGTCTCATGTGTCCCTTACATCAATCACATGAGAGAGGTATGATTTCCCCTTGCCCAGGGAAGGGGCCTGAGGCTTACAGAGGTGAGCTAATCTGCCTGGTTAATGCCATAGCCAGTAAGCACTAGGATTTAAAGATATATCTAATTGGAACCTGAAGGCTTTCGATTATTCATGAGTGCAATAAGTAATTATTGAATACCAACTATATGCCAGGTGCTGTACACGAGGTATATCCAGGAGATATCCAGCCATGTACTATGGGAAATAGAGACATTTATGGAAGAAGATACAAGATACAAGAAACATCGTACATAGAACAATGATGCCTCAGTCCCCTTCAAAGTAGGCACCTTGGAACTTCTCCCAATTGTCATCAGCTGCCTTGTTATATTTTCCTGAATCTCATTGATGGTCTGAAATCTCTTCCCTTTTGAAGGGATTTTAGTTTTGGGAAAAGCCAGAAGTCTCAGGGCATCAAACCTGGGCTGTAGGGGGGCTGAGTCACCTGGGTGATTTCATGTTTCACCAAAAAACTCTGCATGAGACATGATGCGTGAGTGGGCACACTGTTATGATGAAGCTGCCAATCACCAGCTGCCCACAGCTGTGGCCTTCTGAATCATCTGAATAGTTTCCGTGAAGGGATGTTCAAGTTTAACACAAAATGTGATGCAAGATTAAATGTGGGAGGTGGGGGTAGTGGGGCAGGATAGAGTGGTGGGAGGAAAATGGAGACAACTGTAGTTGAACAACAATAAAAAAATTGGATGCAGATTTGTTTCTCTACTTGCTCAGTCATTGTGAATGCAATGCCACCCAGTACATAAGCTCCCTCAGTAGCGTCTACTGCCCCCAGTGACTAGTACAGTGAAATTGGCATTGTGATGCATGTGCATTCCAGTCCTTTCTCCTTGGCTGCCAGGTTATGTTAATGTTGCGCAAATCATTCTTGTTACGTTAACAATAGCTGGACTTTTTCAGAATAGACCTTGTATGTGTCTGGTGGTGAGTAAAACAGATGGTGCTGGCACCCTGTCCTCATATCTGGTTTGGTGGCATCATGATGATCAACATCAGCCAGGACATCACTTATTAATGAGATTTTTTCCAGACCTGAGCAACTGCTGAAGGCCAATCTACACTGTGACACTGAAGTTAAAGATTTGACTAAAGGAATAAACTGAGCCATCAGGAACCAAGTGCATTTGGAAGAGCCTGATTTAAAAGTCAGAGGACACGTGGAGAACTAAAAGTGGCCTCACGCAGAGAAGGGCTTAATAAATACTTTGGTAAAGAACCTACATTGTAAACATTACCAGGTGAGTTTCATCTCCAACTGAAATTTTCACTATTCTTCCACAGTTTACCATATCCTCTTTTCAATCTAAAATAAAGTGAATATGCCACATATTTTTGATTTTGTAGATCTCCTTTGGACAAAATTTCAACTAATTCCACTTGTACAATATTTAATTGCTATGATAACTTTGTGTCTCATTAGTGATGAAGGTATTAACATGCACATCTCCTTTTTTTGGCCTTGAAAAAGCTATCCAAACAGTTCCAGGTTAAAAAAAGATATTAAAAAGAAAGCAATCATGCACATGTTGTATTAAGCTTCCTACACACAGCAAAGAAGGATGTGAAAGACAACACCTAATTAGAAATACTTGTTTGTTATCAAAGTAGGGTCATGATTAATTCCTATAAAAACCTATCCATCAGTCATCAGAGTTTAAGCAAGGTAGCTTCTCAGTAAACATTCCAGGATGCTAGTTGCCTTTGAGATCTATCTGGTGCATAGAATTATTGGACATAAACTAATTTAGACTATACTCCAAAATTTAGATTTGCTAGGGATTAATTAAGCCATTTAAAAATAAGATGAGTTATTTAGCAAGACTAATTGCATACCAATGTCAGTACTAGTTTGTGATAATAATTGCATTTTTTAGTTGATAGAGGGGCATGCATTCAGATGTAGTTTCAAATTATTAAAATATATTGTTTTTTAAAAAGATTTTACCTACTTTGTTTTGAGTTTAGTTTTTTTAAAAGATATAATTTTAAGAAAAATGGTTTAGAGCATAGTGATTTTCATTGTTTTGCATAATATATAATCTAATCAATGGCATTCTGGAAATTTTTCTAAAGTTAGATAGAATATATTGACTATTTTTTTGGCATTTGACATTTTACTTTTCAATTACAGTTTATATTCAATATTATTTTGTATTAGTTTCAGGTTAGCATTTGAATTTTATTTCAAACTTTTTTCTTTAAAGTCTGAACAGACTTACAAATGCATATCTTAAAAAGAAGCTATCTTCCCCTACTTAAGAATCTAAAAGTAATTAATTAGCTTATTAATTATCAATTAGCATTAATTATGTCTGAAGAACTAAAATGTGTGAAATAAAATAGTAGAAACTAGGTAATTTTCTCTGAAATGATGTTAACTCTGTGGGGAAATTGAATTTCCTACAAATTATTTTCTGTTAACTCTGCATTCATATATTGCTTGCTTAGATCTCTGATGGTATTTCTAATTATTTTTTGATCAATAGTAATTGGCTATTATGCATGTTTATGTGATTTATATAGATACTTTATGCTAAATATTGCCTGTACATGTTATAGTATTTTGACTATATATGTACTTGACTTTCACAGTTACAGAAGATGCTTTCTCCTTTTCTATCAGATTTTCTTAATTTTTAACCTAATACTTTTCTTATTCTGTTCAAGAATCCCATCCAAGAGGCCACATTACATTTAGTCACCATCCGTCCTTAGGCTGTGACTGTTTCTCAGAGTTTTCCTTGTTTTTGATGACCTGGATAGTGTTGTGTAGGAATATATTGTTTGCACTCTCTTTCAGCTCTTTTAAATTGCTTTCCAGAAAAAAAGTAAGCCGTAAAGTTTACCCTCTCCCCATGCTGCAGGTAACTTATTTACCAATGAAGATTAAACCCAAAGGAAATAGTTTCTCATTTAGGGAGGACAGTGATCATCATCTATTACACTTTAGTGCATGTATATCGTTATGAGAGTGTACACCCACGTAATTCGGCTTCCAAGGGGCGTAAGAATAAATGAAGAGAAAATTGGGAGTAATTTGATCCATAGAAAGCATCAAGCACCACTTACAACAACTTCTTCTGCTATGAGCAGATGTTATCTGGCGTTATTGAGCCTGGACCAAGAGGTTTATGCTGCTGTATGAGACACGCAGACAGTATGAGGTGCCTGGGAGAGCATGTTGGTAAGCATTGGATAGTTTAAAATAAGTTTGGGGTCTTTTCCAGTGGAAGCTTTCTCTGGTTGCCATGACTTAGGCAGGGCCTGGCTGAGGGATGGAGGCAGGCAGAGGAACTAGGGGACCTCCCTAGATTCTTAAGTACTTTTCCTGTAGAACCTTATCAAGGTGACAGACCTCTGCTGAGTAGGTTAGTAGCCTGAGTCAGCAAAGAAGAATACAGGACTCCCAGTTAAGTTTGAATTTCAGATAAATAATGAACAACATTTTTAGTATAAGTATGTCCCATGCAATATTTGGGCCTCCCTTATCCCCCAAATTTTTTCTTTATCTGCACATTCAACATCCTGTGTTTTCTCTGCACCAGTTCCTTGGGTCCCCCGGATGTGTGGTGGTGGGGGGACAGAGAACGGAAGAGGTGCAGAAAGGTGTAGCCTCAGACCACCACTCTTAGAGAGTGGTTACCTTCATGTGAATGACAAATGTGACATCACCTGTTCTCCAAAGCTACTCAGGTCAGCATTTGAAGACACTAAGGGCCTCATAGCTCCTTGTAACAGCATTCATGGTCTTCCTCTTTTCATTTTTGAACAGATACCCAATAAGTCTCTATCATATAAACAGTATCCTTTAATACTAACAGATCCAGAGGAAAATAAAACCCCATGGGATCAGAAACAGGAGACAGCAAAGGTGTATTTTTCCTTACAATCACTTGGTTCCCAATCTGTCTGCCTTCCACTCCCCACAGGCTCTGAAAATATGGACCAGCTTGGGGTTAGTCTCACAGCTCTCTCCTCTCCCTCTTACCTAACTTTTAATTTTCTCAGGTGATGGAGAGAATAATTACTGTACTATACAGAGATTCTTCATGCATTAGATAATTGAAAACTAAGTATTATTGTAGAAAAATTAAATGTAAACAATATTACATGCTTAGGCATGATTAAAAATACATAGGAAGAATAATTTAACAAATTAAAGAATTTGAAACAGATATAAGTATGCTCTTGGCCTCTAAGGTAGAGTCCACAAAAGTATATGGTTGGAATACTTTACAAATCAATTGGATCAAAATCAGAGAGCATTTAAAAGCCTTCACAAAATAGAGTTGATACATCATAATTTTTTAATGGCATAAATTCCAATTAGCATCAACTGTTGCATAAATAAGACTGATTATAATGATTAAAATGTTAATTTCTTAGAGCAATCATAATTTCCTTTAATCTCCTGTAGCAATGTTTTGTAAACTTCAAATTATGATCCATTTAATAGGTCATGAAATCAATTTAGTGGAATATGAGCAGCATTAAAGAGAATAGAAAATATCTACTTTCATTACCTATAGTCAATGGAAACATTATTTCATGTACCTTAATTTCAGTTTTCTAAACACATATGTATAAATGATTGGTTATAATATAAAATATATTTCATATGAACTGTTATGCACAGTCAGAAAACAAGTATTTCTGTCACAAAAAAATTCTAACACTGATCAAAGGGAAAGCACGATTTTAAGTCTCAAATTAGTGAAAGAGGAAGAAAATGTTTCCAATAGAAGATAATATGATGGTTAATACGTTTGAACTAATAAATGAGTCACTTTTCCATTTGCTGGGAGTTTGGTTCCAGGTGGTAAGTATGGTGTTCCAGTTACTACCAGTGGGCATGCCATGGGGGTATATGTAAGTGAGGTCTCTGGGGTCGGGCTGTCTGGTGTGGGCATGTTACTAAATTGTTCGATGTTCTTGTCTATAAATTGGGCTTTGTCATAAACTGGTCATCACCCAGTTGTATGGATTGAGTGAATATATACATAGAATGCACCTAACACAGTGTTGGGCACTTAACAATCCTCAGTAAGTGTTAGTTACTGGCTTTATTACATTTTCTTATTGTTATGTAAGAATTCAAACTTTTAATTGTGTCTGATAAATGGAGAAGGGGACCCAGGGTTTGCTTTGTGGTTCGGCCCATGCAGGTCCCTTAATTCCTCTGCGTGTATGTGTTTCGTAGTCCATTGGAACTGAATATTTTAGAGCATATTCTCAACTGGGGACACATGACACACTTCCTAGGGTTGTGAACTTCCTGATGTGATCGGAATCTTGAAAAAGTGTGCATGTCTAATTTGGGGAGTAGACAGAGAATGTCAGCTTCTATGGTCAAAGGGGTCACGTGGTATACTGCAGAGTTAGGCATACTTGGAAGTCCAGGCTTACTAATTAGTAAGATCCTAATTAATTAGGATCCTAAATAATTAGTTACCGCCTTGAGCAAATTACTTAACCTCTTGTAGCTCATCGGCCTCATCTGTAAATGGGAATTAAAAACAGCTTCTACATGATATAGATGTTGCAACAATTAATGTTTACTGTATTTGTAAAAAGCTTAGCAGTTAGCATAGTGACTGCCACATGGTAGGTAGTCAAGAAAATATTAATAGAGGAAGAAGAGTAGGTAGACGGGAAACTAGAATACAGTGGTTGCTATTCTGAGTTTTAATTTTGGAATCTATCACTGAATCATTAAGTCATCCATTCATTCCTTCATTTATTCACCAAAATTGGTTGAACACTTGCCGTGTGGTATGAATTATGTGAGGTGCTGAGAGAGCAGTAATGGACAAGATGCCTTCTCTGCCCTCACAGAGCTTGTCATCTAAGCAGGCTTACAAACAGGGAGTGGCCAGCCGCATGACGAATGCTGCAGCAGGCAGAGTGTGGGGCTCAGGAGGAAGGCGGGAGACCTCTCTAACCCAGAACCACATTCAAAAGGTCTGTGGTTTTGCTTCATCTTAGAACTCTGGTTTTCATTTCAGTCCTAAACAGGGGCAACTACTTTTTGTTTATTTTCATACTGAACATCATTATCCAAATGTAAACTACCTATTAAGGGACATTAAGGGCAGGATTTGATCTGTAGAGGTTGGAGAAAAATGATCTTCTCTTGCACATGGCTGCAAGGATGAGGATTTGCAGTGAGACCTCTGTGTAATGCTGGGACTAGAAGGAGGACATGCACAAACAGCCTCCTTATAAAGGAAAATCATGCACTCCAGGCATTTCTATTTCCACCTTGACTTTGAGGAAACTTACAGTTAAATTTAATGCTTAATTATAACAAGTACAGTAGCCTACTTTTTTGGCTTCTTTCTCTGTTGCTCTAACTGCTTTTGATTTTCCATTTTAATATATTATGATATCTCTATGTCTAGCTATTATCTATGCTATATGAAGTGATTTTTGAAAGTAGACAGGGCAATAATTATTAAATAACCTCAGGAACTTAGTGTCTTACATATTACATTAGTCTTTTACTTTGTGTATTTTTATGATTCAGTGGACATGACTAAAGTGTAGTATATTTAAATTTTATGAAATTGAGTCATTCTGTAACAGCTCCATTATAGAAGAATTGAATAGCCGGAGCGTGTCTCACAGGAGAGGTCCTTATGTTATCCACAATTGGCTGTGTAATGGTATCATTTCGAATTATATCCACTATCAGGAGACACAAGGTTGCTGCGTTCATCCACTTACGTTACGTTTGCACTTTCTGGATACACGGACTCTCTTACCTTTGAGCAAAGCTGTCAGGATAGCTAAATCTATGTCCTGGTGTCCTTCTGATCCCATCCGAAATACCGTAATCTGCAATTTGAGACACGACTGTTAGCAGTGCACTTTTCCCCCCAAGAGAAATTAAATCAATGAGACCATATCTGAACGCAGACTATTTTAATATCTATAAGGTAGATTCTTAACCACAGGAAAAGCACACATAGCAAGAATTCAATTAGATGGCCCTGCAGTTCATTAAGAGGGAAATGCCTCAGTAGCCTCCTGACAGAAACCATCTTGGATAATTGCACTGATTATGGTTTCAACGAAGAGAAACCAGAAACCAAGGAAAATGTCCTCTTCTAACATTTAAGTTTTTAAATTAAAACTTGCTGGATTTACAGACATGTGTAAATCACAATGTAAACTAAGAGATGAGAAACTAAGTGCTTAAAACTGGCTAGTTAGTAGTATGCCCTTCAGTAAATGGCTCCCTTATGTATACATGTGTGTGTGTGCAATTTAGCCATCCCTACACTTACTCCTCGGCAACAGTTACTCAAGGTTTTCAACATTGTGATGCTTCTAGATCCTCCAGTCCTCTTGATAACCTTGAAACCTCTTGAGAATAATTATCAGTACCTCCAGGGGAGAAAAGTATTCTCTGGGGAATAATTAATACATGTTGGATTAATACAAAGTCCCAAAATAGTGCTTAAGAACAATAAAGATTTTTTTCTAAGTCAGAGGGAAACTATTTAAAGAAGACAAAAGATTTAAAAAAATTTCTACATTGAATTGCTATTGTATTCAACTGTCTTAGGTGTTGAGTTTCCCTGTCTATAAATGGGAATATAATAGTACTTGCCTATTTCTGACTACATGGAAAGTAAACTTTATAGAATTTGCTAATATATAATTCTAAGCCTGGCTACTACGATGGAGAGCATGGACGCAGAACCGCAGACTGTTAAACTATAAGTTGTCTTAGAAGTTTCCTGGGCCACTACTCAGAGACAGAGACCCAGTGCTTACGGGCAACAGCTAGTTAGAAGGACAGCTGTGACTGGAACCCAATAGATCTCATCTTTTGTCTTGTGCCTTAAACTTAGGAAGAAATGAGGGGAAGGAACAAGAACACACATGCTCTTGTGGGACACCTAATTCTTTGTATCAGTTTATGTCCTGGGATGAATATAAGGCAGAGAGTGCAACAGTAAATGCCTTCACAGGCATTTGAAGTAAAAAATGTAGAAAATATGAGACAAAATTCATCTGTGTACTGTGTTTGGCTCATGGGTCATAGTTGTGGCCCCGGTAAGGAACACCAGGTGGAGTTCTGCCCCTACGCTATCAGATTTCCACAGAAAGCTGCTTCTGCACAACCATAAGTTTGGCCAAGGTACCATTGGGGTGTTGCCCCAAATAGCTCTTGATGCCCGACAGAATCCACTTGGGAGATGAGAGGCAGCTTTTATCTGCTCTGTACTCATGGGAAGAAAATTTGGGTTCACTGGATTAAGAACCAGGGGGCAGAAGCGGGATTTTTGGCTCTTTAACTCAAAGCCAGGGCTGGCTGTAGTCTGAAACACATTATTGTATAGCAGGCTGAAGCATCAGGATAGCATCTGAGCTTGCCGTTTTAGAAGAATTCAGAAACTAGTCATCAAACGGAATTCTTCAAACATAGGACCTAATTGTTCTGCAGGTGGGGAAGTTTTCATTGCTTAGTTAGAGGCTACATTTCAGATGCAAATTCTCCTGAGACAGCAAATACATAAATCAAATTTACCCTACAATATGAGATTATCAGGCTTTCCTGGAGACAGATTTGAGGAGGAGGGGTAAGAAGGTGTGTAGTGCAGGCTTTCTAAAGGACTTTAGGGTGGGAAAGTAGAGACCCGGGAATACGTGCTGCTGTCTTTCAAAGAGCCTGAAATGGAATTGTATGCCAGGACTTCGCAGTTCTTTCGGAAAGCTAACGGGAGGAAATGGCTGCCCACACCCCAACTCCTGTCCCTGTGTGCTCAGATGAAGAACCCAAGAACTCCAGAAAGGGGGAAAAGAAGCACCAGAAATAGGCTGGAGGATCCAAAGGTAAAATTTATTTCATAATTTTGCTTTGAACTGACCTGAGATATTACATGTTCATCACTTTCTAAAGCTTTTTAATTTGAAATATAAAGATTTAAATTTCAAATTAAAAAAAAAAATCAAACAAGAAAACCAGAGTTTTCTCCTACCACTCCCCAGTGTTGGCAGAGATACAGAAAATCAGGTGGGAATGTGAATCAAAATAGTAGTTTTAAAGTATGATTTGTCAATACAAAATTCCTTGCTTTTGATTTGTTATTCTTTAATAGCCCTGGATTTATTTGCTGATATTTCATTTGGGATCTTTGCAGCTGTGTTTGTGAGTTTGGTACATGTCACAAACTTGACTGGTTTTGGAACCAGAGTTGCACTGATTTTCACTATGAATTGGGAAGCTTCATTTAGTTATGTTCTGGAACAATTTACATAACAAAGAATTTGGCTTCTGGCAGGTTTAGTAGGATGGTTATAAACCATCTAGCATTGAAGCATTTTTAGGGATAGATAGGTGATCATTTTATAAATTCTTCAAGTTATTGATCAGTTTAGATTTTCTGCTTCTCCTTGACTCAATTTCACATATTTTTCTAGATAAGCAGACATTTTATGTAGATTTTCAAATTTATTGATATACAGTTGTACTTAGAATTCTCTTGTTATTTAAATAATCTCCTCTATACCTAGAATTATATGGCAATTGTTTATTCCTCTTTATTCTTTAAAAAATTTTTATCCTCACCTGAATACATTTTTTCACTGCTTTTAGAGAAAAGGGAGAGAGCGAAACATCAATGTGAGAGAGAAACACTGGTCGGTTACCTTCTGTCCGAGCCTGGACCAGGGATGGTATGCTCCCCGGGGCATGAAACCCACACCCTAGGCATGTGCCCTAAGTGGGAATTGAACCTGCAACCTTTTGGTTATGGGATGACACTCCAACCAACTGAGCCACACATGCCAAGGCCGTTCCTCTTTATTTTTCACTTGATCAAAATCATGGTAATTTCAAAGAATCAGGTTTTCACTTTCTTGCTCAATATTATATTCACAATTTAAATATTATTCTTTGTTTTTATTATTATCCATTTATTTCTTCTAATTTGCTGCCTTAGCCATTCTTTTCTTAGAAATTTGAGTTGACTTTTTAGCCAATTTATTTTTATTCTTTGTAAATACATATATTTGTTTTTGTTTTTTATTCTTTCTTGTTTTCTAACACATGCATTTAAGATTCTATATCTTACATGGTTTTATATGCATTATGCCATTTTCATTCATTATATATATGCAATTTATTTTCTCTTAAAATACTAGAATGTGTATGTATATTTGTAACATTCTGCAAATGTGCTATTTTGTTTGAAGAAAATATACAATCTCAATATTTATAGATTATACTTACTTTTTATTTAAATACTCTACACATTTACTTATTTCTTATTTCTAATAGGCATGTTAAAATGCCCTATTAAGATTATACACTTCACTACTATACCTTGAAAGTAAACAGTCTTTGCTTTGTATGTTTTGAAGCTTTTAAAGAATGTATAAAGATTCATGGCAATCTCTTCTTGGAGGAATGTACTTTTTACCAGCATGTAATATCTCCCTTTCCTATTTAATGCTGTCACTTTGTATTATATCTTATTTTACATTATCACTGTAATTGTCACACAACCTTTTATGGGGGATTAGGATTTGTCTGGTACATTATTCCATTTGGGTATTTGTCATTTTTCTGTTGTCATTTTGTTTCAGATTCCTATCTTGGAAACAACAAATGCTAGATTAAAAAACCCCCCAACAAACTAAATCAGAATATCTATCTCTTAAAGGCAGAAAAGAATCTAGTTACATTTAATATGATTATTAATTTTTTCTTATTCTTCCATATTGTTTTATGTTTTCTATTTTTATATTTTTTTATCATTTCCCTTCTATACCTTCCTTTTCTTTTAAAAACATTGTATTTGCATAGATAAAATCCCAATAGTACAACGAGGCATATGGTAAAATTACATGCTTCACTTCTGTCTTTAATTTTGTAGCGCCCTCCACAAAGTCACACAGTAGACATGTGGAGCTGAATGAATCATGGACTTACCACTTCTAAAGTCCAGCAAGTCTTGTAGTTGAACAAGATGAGGGTAGTGAAAAAAAATATTGGGAAAATTAAACTGACTCCCTTTCAAGTTCTATAAATTAGCTTAATTTGTGATTTATGTTTATGTCACAGTGAGCAATGAGTCTGTGAAAGAGACATGGAGATTGAAGTGAACTTTTGAAAATGAAAATAACCATTATGTTAAACTGAACACCATCTATAAGCCATACTTTGGCTCATCCTTTCAAAAATAGAAGGGAACATTCTACAGCCATTTAGGGGTATATGAAATGTAAGAGATGATATGTGAGTTTGACAAATGGTTTGTAACACATCTGACAATTTTAGAGAAAGAGCATAGCTACACAACGGATAATCAGCAAAGTTCTATTAATTTTTATTTAGAAATTTATGAAAGTCTCCCAAAAATGTTAACCAAAGGTTTAAAGACATTATACAGGGTGGGGCAAAAGTAGGTTTATACTTGTGAGTATGTAAAACAGAGAGTTTATTCTTGGATTAGTAGTTATTAATTATTGTATTATTTTCCATACAAACAATTGTAAACCTACTTTTGCCCCACACTGTATGTGCTACATTTGGAATTTCCTTAAAAGAAACATGTCTAAAATGTTTCCTATTTACTCATTCAATTTCTTCAAATTTTTTTCTTTTTTTCTTTTTAAATATATTTTATTGATTATGCTATTATAGTTGTCCCAGTTTTTTCTCCCCTTTACTCCCCTCTGCCCTGCAACCCCATCCCACCAGCGTTACCCACCCTTCCCTTGGTTCATGTCCATGGGTCATACATGTAAGTTCTTTGGCTTCTCCATTTCCCATACTATTCTTAACTTCTCCCTGTCTATTTTGTATCTACCATTTATATTTATTTTTTTTAGTTGTTGTTCAAGTACAGTGGGGGCAAGGGAATGGAGAAAACTGTACTCATTTAATTTCTTAAAAAAATCTAGAGATGTTTCCTGAGGACAGGAGCAAGAGGAGAGGGAGAGAATTAGATCCATAGGTAATTCAATCACCACAATGCAGTGACTTTAAAAAATCAGTAGCTTAGCAGAATACTTCTCAGATGAATTATTACTATTCAGAATAATTTGAAACAATTGAATGATTAATATAAAATGTGAAAATCCACATTTATCAAGGTGTAGACTGACACAAGACTCTGGAAGGGATCTGAACAGGAATCCTGACTGGTAATATAAAAGGCCTTAGACAGACACTGGCTTCACTTTTCACTTTGGCACAACGAAAGTCACTTGGTACTGGGAAGAGAATGATGTGACCTGAGGAATAGAATACTATGCACCCAAAACATACTTCTATGATTTCCAGCACTTGAGAGAATGAATTCCCGTTGGTTGACAAGATTCTTGATGTTAAGATTTTGACAAAGTACTGGCTTTTAGAAATGGACATGCTGATTTTTATGGAGGAGGGGAGAAAAATCAGAGAAAATTCAAGCACACCTGGAAATGAGCAAACCAAAGATCAGTGGAATGTGATATTGAAAATTTTCACCAGAAAATTATTATCAAATAAGTTTAATGATTTGTTATCAATTCCACATACACTATATATTGACTTTCCATGTGATATTTTCAAGTAAGACTCAGTTTCATATTGAAATGGGTGAATAAAAAGTGATGTTATTGAGATAGAAATTGATGAAATTAATATAATTCTACTGTGTCCTACTTTGAAAAGACTGTCATGTATAAATTTACACATTGAATAAGTATGTGACTATTTGACTTTCAAAAGGATATTTTACTATACAATTTTTTCCCAGTTTATTTTAAAAGTGTGTTCCTTCTACCCTTAGTACACAATTCAATTTAGATTACTTGTAGTAATAGATTGTCTTCTAGATTAAAGCACACTTTAATTACCACTCAACCTCATGCTGTCTCAAGGGACCTTCATGCATGAACTTGGCGATTAATGAAGAGTGCCAGGGAACGGAGGAAGTTTTGCTTCTCTGATTCCAATCCTTGTCTCCCTTTTCCTTTTCTGTTTTTTTCCCCACTGTAATCTAAGAACACTAGAGTTTGTTTCTCCAGTCAACAAATGCAATTCAGAGGCCAGAAGCCCACTGGTTCCAATGCAAATTATTTTTTTCTTATTGTAAAAACAATACATGATTATCATTAGAAATTGTAGAAAGTTTGGAAAAAGTCAAATGAAAAATAATTTCCAAAATCCAAACTCTTAAACAAAGACAACCCCTGATGATATTTCCTATAATTTTCTCTTTTTCTTTTCTTTTTTTTTTCTATGAGCATTATATGTATATATGTATGTGTAGGTGGCCATATTTGTGAATTTCTATTTTGCATATGTTCTTTTCTGTTAGCATTATAATTAAGCACTTTCTTGTATTATTGGGAACTCTTCAAAAACATAATTTTCAATATCTACAGAGTATTTTGTTCAATGAATGTGTATAGCTCACTTACCAATACCTCTGTTATATCTAAATCTTTGATAGAAACAATGACGTAATGAACATCTTTACACATAAATCCTGTTCTGTATTTGTCATTCTGTCTTTAGCATAGATTCTCCGAAGTTTGGTGTTCTTGTCACAAGTTGCCTCATAGCTAGAAGCGAGCATTTTAAGCACATAAAAGCTAGTTGAAGTAAAAGGAAGCTTGTGTTGTCCTTGCACCAGATTTGTTCTGATGGCTGAAGAGAGGAAGGCAGCTCTTATGAGCTGGCTGTAGCAACATGGTAATTGAAAACATAGACGCCTGCATGTGCGGACAGTGCGGCCTTCACACCTGGGCCCGGAGGAGCTACGGGCAGGATCGTCTCTTGTTCCCTCTCTATTTGCACCACGACCAACTATCAGGATGAGTTTAGGCACTTTTTTTTTTTTTTTTTTAAAGGAGCCTTAAAAAGCAGATTAACCTTATCACTTTCTTCCGATTTCAATTCCTTGATTTTTACTTTGGCATGCTGTGTAGGTCCCAGGGCAGTGCTGGCTTGAACAACTGGATGGTGCAAATAAAATCATTTGATTAGCATGAGGTTTGGATCCTTTTTTAAGCCACATAAGTCAGGTCACAGTCAGGAAATTGTTAAATATATGTCAGGAACTCAACCCAGGCTCTTTGGATCCACGACTGATATATCCTTTATAGTGAAAAAAAGATCCAGCACTTTGAGATCCTAAGGTGACATACAGAGAAGACAGGAAAAAGTGGCCCAGCTGATTTTATAATGAAGGAAAAAAATAGGAACAGGCTAAATTCCTCATCCACGAATTCTTTAGAGAAATTTCAATGGTGCTTTCTGGGGGCTGGAACTAGATGACAGTCTGTCATCGACTATCTCCTGCTTTCATTCCCTTTCCTGACAATTGATGGCACCTCCTTCATTTATTATATAACTATGCAATGTACCTCAGTGGGTGCCAACAGATGTCAGAGGTCCAGCAATAGAATTTCTATAATTTTCTTTATATACCTCATGGCCTTGGCTAGCAGAATCAGGAGTATTTGTCACCAACCATCTTGTCAGCCAACCAGATGGACAGAAATTCAGCTTGACCCAAGGTAATATTTTCCAGCTCAGGAAAATACATAGACGTCTCTGTGAGGAGAATGTGTGGGGCAGCAGATGGGTCTTATAGGCCAACACCATATGGGCTTATTAGATTATAAAAATTGTTAGTGGGTTTTTGTTTTGGTGGTTTTATCTTATTTTTTTACCCTAATATGATAAAACTATATATATTTTCTGACTTCCTATTATAATTATCAAGACATCACATACTTCTGCAGCCCAACTGCTTCTTGTGATCCCTCTTGATGAGAGGTGCCGAGAAGGTGCCATAAAGTGCTACGGACAGAGAAGGTGTCTTGCCTCTCTTCTCAAGCCAGTCTAGTTTCCCTGGCAATAATCTTGTTGACTGCTTGTGAGGTGGGTGTACCAGATACCCTTGGTTCACTCCTCTGAGCACCTGCCCACTAGAAGTCACACTGCTTGTCATTGGGCCAGTCTCACCCAATGACAAGTTGCTACAGAGCAACCCTGAGTCTGAGCCAGTGACAGAGGTCATTGAGGATAAGGAGAATAACATTCTGGATCTTTTCTCGCTTTAGGAAAAGATACATTTCACTTGTCCTTCCCTTCCTGCCCAACTGTAAGGAATACAAACATCTTGAAAGTAGGGCATGGAAGCTTTTTTTCATACTTGCTTTCCGTACCTCTCCTGGGAGAACAGTGGAAGACATCTGTTTAACACTCATTTCAGAGCCTGTGAAAGATTCAGCTAGGGAGGGACAGGGGAAATGTTTTGGAGGAAAATGCCCACTTCAGACCATGTGGATACTTTCAGATCCCTGGGTTTTCTTTGCATGGCTGACAGGATGAAGTCTGTTTCATACAGCAGATATCCCGTGTCAGAGACTCTTGGCCTAATCACCTCTTTTCTGACTTTTGGTTTTATCATCTATGAAAAGTAATAATAAATAACTAAGTAATTATAGGGGCTCCTTTTAGCTCTAGAGGTCACGGGATTTCTTTCTTCATGATCAAAATAGCAGAAAATCAGATCAGCATTAGGGTTATCTTACGGTTGCAGCTTCCTACCTGATACATTGTGTCCCTGTTGTTCCCTCACCCCGAGAAGGGACCTAGATTTTTGTGGATGATAGCATATGAAAATCTTGTTTCTAGTTACTGTAGGCTGTTTAATAGTTTAGGGCCGATTACCATTTTTAATTGAATATAACTGATACACAACATTGTTTAACTCTAAGGTACACTTGAATTGACTTGGTACATTTATATATCACAATATGATGCCACTCTAGAGTGAATTAACCGTATGATTCAGCAATCCCACTTCTAGATATATATCTAAAGAATGTGAAAATGAAGGTTCTGGCCAAGATGGAGGCATAGATAGAAACACTTCGTTTCCTTGCACAACCAAAAGGAGGATAACAACCAATCTAAAATCAATAAACAACCAAAAGCTCCAGAAAATCAAACCACATGGAACTCTGACAACCAAGGTATTAAAGAAAAAGTCAACCAGAACAATCAGACCAGTAAGGCGCAGACAGTGCGGGCCAACTCAGAAAAACCGTGGTGACAGAGCAGACCATGGGGGTGGGGCTGACTCCCAAGCTCTGCAGGGCTCCTTGGGAGGGGCTCACTTAAGAGTAAAACTGAGACTCAGAGCTGACTGTGGGCTATAGCTGGGGTTGCCATGGCAGGAGAAACTCCCAGCCTCACCTGAGAGTTGAAAAGTGTGCTAGAGAGGAGCAGGCCAGCTACAGGGTTCCCTCTCTGGCCCCTCCCCCACAGGTAGCACAGCAGCGCAGCAAGGAGGGTTGCCCTGCCCCAGTGAATATCTAAGGCCCCACCCCCTTAAAACCTACCAACTGTGCCAAGACAAAGAAATATGGCCCAAATGAAAGAACAGAGTAAAGCCTCAGAGCTAAGCAATGAGGAGATTGCCAATATATCTGATAGAGAATTTAAAGCCTTGGTAATCAAAATGCTCACAGATCTGAGTGAGCTGGGTCGAAAAATGAAAAAACAAATGAAGGATATCCAAAGTGAAAAAAAGCAAAATATTCAGGGAACCAACAGTGACAGGAAGGAAACCAGGACTCAAAGCAACAATTTGGAACAAAAGAAATAAATAAACATCCATCCAGAAGAAAAGGAAGAAACAAGAATCCAAAACAATGAAGAGAGACTTAGGAACCTCTGGGACAATTTGAAACGTTCCAATATCCAAATTATAGTGGTGCCAGAAGGAGAAGAACAACAGCAAAAAATTGAAAATTTATTTGAACAAATAATGAAGGAAAACTTCTCCAGCCTGGCAGAGGAAATAGATTTCCAGGAAGTCCAGGAAGCTCAGAGAGTCCCAAAGAAGT
The DNA here is from genome assembly GCA_004027475.1 of Anoura caudifer. NCBI lineage: Eukaryota > Metazoa > Chordata > Mammalia > Chiroptera > Phyllostomidae > Anoura > Anoura caudifer. The sequence continues at coordinate 24,677 of PVKU01004224.1, forward strand.
TGGACCCAAGGAGGAACACACCAAGGCACATCACCATTAAGTTACCCAAAATCAAAGGCAAAGAGAGAATCCTAAAAGAAGCAAAGGGAAAGGAGACAGTTACTTATAAAGGGGTGTCCATTAGACTACTAGCTGATTTCTCAAAAGACACCTTGCAGGCCAGTAGGGGCTGGAAAGAAGTATTTGAAGTCATGAAAGGCAAGGACCTACATCCAAGATTACTCTATCCAGCAAAATTTTCATTTAAAATGGAAGAGCAGAAAAAGTGCTTCCCAGATAAGGTAAAGTTAAAGGAATTCATCATCACTAAGCCATTATTATATGAAACATTAAAGGGACTTATCTAAGAAAAAGAAGATAAAAAAACACTAAAACAACAACAAACTCACAACTATCAACAAATGAACCTAAAAGAAAAGAAAAAACAACAAAAACAAAAACTAAGCAAACAATCAGAACAGGAACAGAATCAGAGAAATGGACATCACAAGAAGGGATTTCAGTGGGGAGGGGAAGAGAGGAATAGTGGGGGAAAGGTACAAGGAAGAAGAGGTATAATTAGTAGGCATAAAATAGATGGGGAGAGATAAAAAATGTTATAGGAAATAGAGGACTCAAAGAATTTATATGTACAACCCATGGACATGAACTAAGGAGGGGGGAATGCTAGAAGGTTGGGGGGCAGGGTGGAGGGTGGATAAAGGGGGAAAGTTGGAAAAAATATAATAGTATAATCAATAAAAAAAACTTAAAAAAGAATGTGAAATTAAAATATTAAAAAGATATCTGCACTCCATGTTTATCATAGTATTACAATAGTCAAGCTATGAAAACCCAGTGTCCATGGACAGATAAATGGATAAAGAAGATGTAGCATGTACATGTATACAATAGAATATTATTCAGTTATGAGAAAGAAGGAAATCCTGTCATTTATTGTAACAGGGTGGGTCAGGCCAGATTACTGGGGAGCAGAGAGGGACCCCCAATCCTGCACAAGAAGCTGCCCCTGCCCTGGGAGAAGGGAGGCTGTGGAGAGAAACTCCAAGGTGGTGGACTGAAGCAGCAGCAGGAGAAAAAGCCCACATCCTCAGGAGGAGATGGGAGGTACTGCTGCAGAGGAGGCTGCCCGAGGCAGCTATAAACAAATGCAATGTGGTTGTGTGCAACTGGTGAGCTTGAGAAGTAGCCAGAGGGAGCTTGTACAGAGCCTGCATGAGCTGGGGTTGGGGACACCTGACCTCAGACCACATCGCTTGTGCCCCTGTGCATGGTTGGGAAACTGCCCCCTTCTGCAAAATGGCAGCTGGAAGAGAGTCAAAGATACTGGGGAGCTGACAAACATGGTGCACAATGGTGCACATTGGTTGAAACGCTGGATGCTCCATCGTGCATGGATTTCTGGGCTGAGTCTTTAAAAGGGAATGTGCTGGGAAACATGCAGTCTTTCCCCTCCCCTCATTAGCCCAGTCAGCCACAGGGGCTTAAGTTTCCAAGACTGCAGGCTCCGAAGACCATGTGGTCTATCATTTCCAGTGCCCCTCTTGTACAGCACTGGCTGGTCCTGTGTGGCCCACCCTGCCAGGTGCACACAGACTCATGAGAGATGCCTGGAGCTGAACTGTGACCAGGAAACTGCCAAGCAGCCTGGATTAACATACTACAGCCACCTGCATTCCCCAAAGGCTGGTACTTTTAAAATGGGAAAAGGGATTCCAGACACTTCCTGGAACTGTCTGGCCTGGCAGAGTGTGGCAGGGTTATTTGTCTTTGGGTTTAAAGGGAGCGGGGCTCTGAGACAGAAACTTGCTATTATTCCAAAACTGTATGGCCTTTAAAGAAACAACTTCTTTTCTTTTTCACCAAACTTCTGCCTCCAGAGTTTTGCCTATGGGTGGCGAGCAGTACAACTGCACTGACTGTTCCGCAGCAGCACTGGCTGGTCCGTAGCATTGTGACAATGTGGATGGGCATTAAGGTCATTATGCTAAATGACGTAAGTCAGAGAAAGATGAATATTATGTAATATCACTTACACATGGACCTAAGAGAGTCAAACAAATTACCATTTTTTAAATGTTCCCCTTTTATGTCGCTGAACCGTGGCACCATCACCTCTGCTCCATGCCGTGCATACCACATGGTTGATACCTAGCTTATTACACACCCAGCTGTTGGGCCTCTGCAATTAGTTAAGTGGCACATGGCAACCCTATCTCTATTTAGGAAAATCTGTCACTCTCGGTATTATAATAACTCTTCAGTGACCATGGAGCAGGACAACACCCAAACCCCTTACTGTGAATACTGCTCTAGCCCTTGAGTTCTCACTGTCCGTGGACCCCACAACCCTCTTGAAATCTAGATGCATTTTGTGCCCTGGCTCAGAGAGGACAGACTGTCTACAGACTATGAGCTTTAGAATCACACAGACTCAGAAGTGAATCATGACAATTATTAGACTTTAGTTGCTACTGTGCCTCTCTGAGTCTTGGTTTCTTTCTGTGTGAAGTAGGGATAACTCTTTGTCTAAAGGATTATTGCAAAACTTTATGTGAGATCATCTTTCTAAATCATATAGCACAGTTTCTAGTATTTGGCATGGGCTCAATAATTAATTCTCTTCCCATGTGTTTGCTATCCTTGGCATGTTCCTGGGCCTGTCTCCTCTCTGCTGGTATTTCTTGCCACTGAAGGTCTAATTGGCTATCTGCCCCATATCCTCTCAGATACAGTTCAAGCATCATCTCCTGCAAGCTCATTTTAATTCTAATTATCCTTTACCTTGGTTAAGTGTCAGTTCTCCACTTGAATTATGTGAATATACCTCTATCGCAGTACTGACACTGTAACACAAACAATGCCAACATCAGTGACAGCAGTATTACTATGGTGGCTTATATGTATTTACAATGTGTCAAACACTGTGCAAGCACTTCACAAACATGACTTCAGCTAGTCCCACAAAAATGAATCATTTAGTCGCTGTTATTATTCCCATTTTATAGATGGTGACCATGAGGCCAGGGAGTTTAGATACTACATGGAAGGCCATGCAGTCAGGAAGTCATTTACCTAGACAACCCAGCTCAAGGACACAATTTCCTATTCATTTGTCTTCCTCTTTCAATAGACTCTGATTTCTTGGAGGGCAAGGATACTACTTCTTTCTTTATATCCCTGTTACCCAGTAATGTGCTCAGCACATGGTAGGTGCTCAGTGAATGTTTGTAGGATGAATCTTTCCTTCTGAGTTCAAATCTGACCAGTAGTTTTCAGATGAGGACTATGTATGATAAAGAGTCTCTTCTTGACCAAAATTTACTCAGGCTTCTCTGAACCTTCTCCTCTACAAGGCTCTTATTTTTGGGCCTCCTTGTTCATCTTCTCATTTCCCAGTTTTAGTAAGAATCCTGTTAAGTCAGTTTATAGAGAATCCTCCACCCTAGGTATCTATCATCCTTGATATCCGACTAAATTCCTCATTCTACACCACCTTCTACATGATGTCAGTTATCTTGGCCTGCCTTCAGCAAGAGTCCTGTTAGGTCAGTTTAGAAAGACTCACCCTGCCACCTTAGTGATTTTCCATCCACTGACACCTACCCCACTCTGCTTCTTGACCATGAATCCCCACTTTTCCTTGTTCTATTCAGAGTTGAGACCAATGTCTCTCCCATACTGAAAACCCTGTCACGGTGTCCCTTGAATAAAGGTTTCCTTAACATCTTTAACAAGTGTTGGAATTCATTTTAAGTTAACATATCTGAGACTGAACAGTCCTCATTGGGTTCAGAAAGGGCAGGACTGGAATCTTTGATGTTCAATGTCTGGGTTCAGGCATCGGTACATCTCTGCATTATTTTCCATCCAGAGACTGATCAGGTTTCCACCTAAGATCCATACCCAATCTCACCAGTAATGACAAGACAGGCTTAGTGCTAAAATCTAAGGTATGTCTGGTGTTTTTGCTGTATTCTAGACACATGTCTTTGCCATAGATGCCTTTGCCTCAACCATTTTTGCCACATTACTAATTGACCTTAAGGCAATTTTGGCATTAAAAAAGATAAAGTCATGACAAATAAAAGATGGACATTAAAAAATTAATAAAACACAACAAAATGAATCACAGAATTTAAAAAGATTATTTAAAATGTGTATAGATTCATGGTAATACTGTGCGAATAACTGACTTTATTTTGGAGGTTGTACCAAGGCACTGTCTTCTTTCTATGGGAAATGTGGGCTCAACTCCATGTAGTCATGAAGGGCCCTTGCCTCTCTTTCTCCTCCCAGTGTGGTATGTTTCAAAATAAGAAATGAACTCTTGAGGCAAACCATCATCATTGGGAAGAAGTGCTAACTAGTTTAAGACCACCTTGAGCATATCTACTTATCATTCTCTGGACCATTATGAGGGCTAGATAGGATTTATATATAATATAAAAATAAGAGTAACTGTGTGAACTTTGTCAACATAAAAACAAAACGATACTGACAACTAGATTAAATACATTAAGTCTACCAAAGACAGTTGATTCATTAACAAATAAAACTAAACAGAAAACACTCAAACTGTCAACCAGTTATTTTATCTTTTTTTTTTTTTACAGCAAAATTGCCTATGGTCCATTAGTCATGCAGTGCAAATGTTTGCAGCAAAGCTGCCTATGGCAAAGATGCGATGGTGAAAGAACCTGCAACGCTTCCAACGGTACTCAGATCATAAAGGGTCAGGACTCACTTCACTGCAGCCTTGCAGGCTAGTCATAAGCAAAAGAGGTACTGCCGTTTTGTCAAGAATGTGCCCTGTTGTCATTAGAACCAGCGTTAGAATAAACTCCTAGCCTGAGAGAGGGTAAGAAAGAAAAGCTCTGGGCTGCTTTGTAAATGTGTGCACAAACCCATGTTTGAAGGACATGCTGGGCCAAGGCCAGCACATCCTGGGGTATGCGCCTGACCCAAGATGATCCTGAATTTGGTGTGTTTGTTTGAGTTAACATATTTGAAAACATTTGCACATGAAGATGCACAATTGTATTTTTTGTCTTAAGAAATGGCATATAAAAGAGAAAATCACAAAGACCTCTAACAGAAGTCAGACCTGCCTCTGCCTTCAAGTTTGCATGCCTCCCAGGGGCTGCCCTTCTGTTCTTGTCCTGTGTGCCTGGCTCTCAGTCCCCCCAGCAGAGAAAAAAACCTTGTTTATTTACACAATGCCCAGAGTGGAGATGCTGCCGTTATTGCTATATTTTTCAGTTTTTGATTGCAATTTGTGCTTTCTCCACAGCTTTTTTTTTCCAGGGCCACTTGAGAAGAATAAGAAGCAAGAGCCTCCTTTGTTGTACGACCAGAATGAAAACACAAAGGGAGACAAAAGGCATCCCTGGTAGGTTTTTTTCTGCAACCAGTTTTCCCTTAAACCAGCTTGGCAAACTGAAAATGAAGCTGTGTTTTCTGACCCGACGATGGAAGAACATGACATTTGTTAAATGGTAGAAGAAAGGGCCCATCACTGTCATATTATACCAACTAACAATGAACCTTATTTGGAAAAGTTTCCTATTCTTTCAAGCTCAGAGAGAATTGATTCAAAGAAGAATGATTCAGTATATCAGCTCTATTGTTTCTCCCTAAAGCAAATAATCCTCCTTGGGCCCATTCAGGCTCACAGCCCTGTACCCTCCCATTGAATCATTGGCTATATTCTCATTCTTGCCTATCGTGTAAACAAGAGTTGTCAATTGTTCCAGGGTCAAAATTCTTCAAATAATTGCAGGCTAGGATTTTGGAATTTTTAACATTTTTAAAAAATGACTAGGAGGAATAGCTTTTCTCCCAAACAGCATTTTTCTCTCTCTCTCTCTCTCTCTCTCTCTCTCATGATAGCTTTATTGTTTCATGTCATATGTTCATGTGTCACAAGTAAAAACATTTGGGGAGAAGAATTGAAACATGATCAAAATGTGGACACTGTGAAGGAGCCCACAAGAAAACTGTAACTAAGGAAAGAAGGTAGTAGCTGAAGAGACAAAGGTCATTTCCAGCTGGTGTGACACAGAAGATTTCATTGAGAAGGCCAGCATTTAATCTGGACTTTGTGAGGTAGTTAGAGTTTCAGTGGGGAAGTGTGGTAGCGAAGAAGAGCAGAAAGAAGAAAATGAAAAGAGAAAATAAGAGATAAGGAAACATTTAAAACATTACATGCAAATATTCAACTTGGCTGGAGCACTGGGTATAGGGAAGGTAACTTATGAAGGAAGGTTGAGGCCAGGCTACAAGTGATTTTTAGTGTTAAGGAATTTGGACATATTTCACTATGTACTAGGCCACGTACCAAGCATTTTACATCTATTACCTTGCTAATCCTCACATCAACCCAATGAGGCTCAGAGGTTCAGTTAGTTACCTGGGAGCATTTAGCTGGTAAGTGACAGAGGTAAAATTGGGTCTCACATCCGTGCAGTTCTAAAGGCCATGTTCGCAGTCTCTCTAGGTTACCTCGCTAAAGTCAAATGCTGTTGGAGGTGAATTAATCTTGGAGTGAGGACTGGGGGTAGAGCCCAGCTTCATGGCCACTGTAGTAGGCTTGAGATAGAATGACAAGACCTGGCCTTAGGAAGTGGCTTAGTGATGGAGAGGAGACACTGTGAGGGAGACTCAAGAACAATCATCAAGTGGGTTGCCAGAGGGGAAGGGATTGGAGGACTGGGTGAAAAAGGTGAGGGGATCAAGAAGTGTATGGCCTTTGTTTGAATTTATATAAACCACTTCAGTAAAATGCTAGCATTTTTCCAACTATCTCCTATGACCTCATCTGTGCAGTTTTATGATATCTATTTTCTCTGGAGATATTAAATAATGAAGTGTTCTATAGAAGTGAATTTTCCAGTTAAATATGGAGTTTTCCTTAATGCCAATTAAAAACAAGTGAATTTTCTTGGGTGAACATATTTCTAAAACATAACAGACACTTTGGTCACCATAGACAGCATTAAATAAAATGAAAGTCCATTGCTTTCTTTTGGTGTGACTTAGTGTTGTTATCGACTCAAGGAAAGTAGAGCTAATTGTTTCTCTTTAAATGGCCTCAGACTGCTCACGGTTCGAGTTCATTTATCTCTTATCCATAGGCTCCTGACTCTCAGTCTGACTAACTCCTCTCACAGACCCCTTGCTTTACCTCCCTGCGTTCTAGCTGCAATAGGTGGGGGTGGGGCAGGGAAGAGCAGTGGTTTCTACGGCATTTAATGTCTACGGCCATGTGGGATTTAGTGCACAGGTTATCTGATACCCACGTTGGCACTCAAATAAGTCTTTTTTTTTTTAATTTCTAATTTCCTGGTTCTGAGTAGTTGAAGTTTCTGCATAAGAGGTCTTTAGACAAATTAAGTATCATAATATTTTAGGTAGGAAAATTTTCTAATTAATCTTATTTGAGCTCTTTATGCTTTGAGGGAGTTAGGATTGACTATTTCTAGACTTTTAGGAAGAGCAGTTGCTAAGTAGAATAAACACGTCTGCTTGAGGTGAGAATAGAAGCAAGCCCTGATGAATAATAATAGCAGCTGTGGTGTGCAAGCCCTCCTCTAAACATTCTACCTGTATAACTTTCACTTAGCCTTTCCAGTGACCCTGACTGGAAAGTATATTCTTATTTTCCAGTAGAGATACCTGAAGCTTAAAAAGGCAAATTAACTTATCCAAAGACACATAGCTGGAATTCCCATACTGTCCTCTCAAACACTGCTCTGCTGAAGGCCTCCTGCTCAGCCTGCCACTCATTCTGCTGGATGACTCATTGGAGGTTCCTGATTCTACAGAGGGGCAGGAGAACGCATGGAAGCTGCACTGAGGTTAGAGGGGGTGCTGCACATTCAACGTTGATGGCCACGTCTTTCAAGCAAATAAAGCGCCTGCTGAGAGAACAGGTGCAGCAGCAGCAGAGCCTGGTCCACCACACTGGAGGCTAGAGAGCTTCAGGCCATGCTGACCAGCTGCTCAGTCACTGGAGCCTCATTTCCACTTGTTTTATGGGGCACATTCCTCCATTCAATGGACTCAAAGGAAAAGAAAGGCCTATTAGAAGAAAAGAATCATGACTGTTAGTCATTCTTCCTTTTGCTCTCTGCAGTTCAGAATTCATCTGGTATTTCCTGTAAAACCATCAACTTGCAGTAGTACAAAGATTTTGGGTACACCCTTTACACAGATTTATCAGTTATTAACATTTTATCACAATTACTTTTTCACTTTATCCCCCTGCCTCTACATATTAAAAACAAAACAAAACAACAAGCCATCAACTTGCAGAAGAGGATTTAAAAAAGCCTGAATACAAAGAAAGACACAGGGTTACTAGCCAGTCTTGAACATCCTTTCTCTGGCTTTGGCAAGAGGACCTACTAATTGTTCAGATTCCTCAGATTTTATCATTGAACAACAGCTCCTTTGGACTTTGCTTTTTACGTAGAGAATTTTTTAGATGCCTACAGTAGAACTAGCACAGAATAAAGTAAGCTGCTAAAGAGAGTCAAATTCCCCCCCCCCAAAAAAAGCCATGATAAAATGGCATGAAAAGGTGCATGTTTTTAGCTAGCAATTATAAAGCTACTGCATTTAATTGAGGTAACAATGACACAAAGTAGAATGCAATTATTTTCTGTCCAGCATCTCTCTTTGATTCTATTGTTTTGTTATTCATTTCTGGACATCAATGAGAGATGTTTCTTTCCTTTTTCACCTTTTCCTTATCAGTCCACTGCAGCAAAACATCCTGTAGCTTGAAAGTTATGTATGGATAGATACATAGATACATTCAAGAAATATTCAAATTCTGTCTCTCTCATACAAACCCTGCATTTGTTTTGGTTATATTTTCAACCTCCCCTTGTCTTTCCCTCTTCATTTTTTCCCTTCCTTCCTTCTTTCCAAAAATATTAGCTAGGAGCTATTAAAGTGCTAGGCACTGTGCAATGACCTAGAAATATGTATTTGTATAAATATATTTATACACTTATAAATATATACAAATAAACATATGTATATGAATGTGTATACAAATAATTTGCAGAAATATTTATAAGTGTATATATTTATACAAATGTATATTTAAAGGCTCCTAGTTTATGAATATATTGTATTATAGCATATATATACATATACATATTAACTAGGAACCTATACATATATATTAGGAACCTGTATTTAAAATGTTAACTATGAGCCTTTAAAGTGACAGTGTAGTCACTTGCACAGTGACTTAAAGGCTCCTAGTTGATATGTATAGTCTATTTAATTAATATGTATATTATACATGATATACATAGGGATATAGTATATATATTTATGTATTCTGCCTACCTTTAGAATTATATACTTAACTGACATTATGATTCAAGATACTCATTTGTTTCTCTGGAATAGGAACTATAGCTAGCTGAAGTTCAGTTCAAAGTTTATAACCTTAAAAACTCCATCAATTTTATTAATTAAAAGAGGAAATATAGTTTTTAGATGATGAGAAAAATGTGCCTAAGAGAGACTTTCTCTTACCATAGTTATTTAGAATAAGAAACAATAGAATATATTAACAGATAAATGAAGCTAAATTTAGCCATGGGGAAAAATTTAAAAATTATATACTTGTCAGAGGGTCTGTAAAATTCTGAGTGAAAAGAAAATTAGTGAGTTTATACCACATACAATGGACAATTCTAATTCCTTTAAAATTCAGGTTATTCACCCGTTAGAAAAAAATCCCTAATTTTCATTAAGTAGTAGAGTGTGTTTGCCTCCACCATTAGTGGCTCTTTATAATTATATTGTCAATCTGAAAGAGCAGGTTAAACACCAAGCTTAAACATACCATAACTTCACAGCCCTAAGACTTGATGAAAGTGAGGCAGTCACTAAAATAAATAGATGATGGAAAGAATTTTTTTTCCAAAAGAAGCAATATTATGTGAACGACAAATCCTTTAATCATTCAAGACAATATCTGATTAAGGATCTCATCATCTTTTTACAAAGACCACCTAAAGCACAACCACCCGGCCACCAGGAACTAACAAGGAAGACACTCCGTGCATGGCCGCTAGTCTCTGATCTGAGAAGGAAAGGAAGACTCAAGGACATTTCCAGGTTGCCTGGTTTTTGAGTCTATCTGCCAGGTGAGTTCAATTTCACTAAGAATTCCCAGATATGACAGGCAGTCAACAACTTTGCTGGGCATGACAAGTTTCATTTCAAAGAGTCCAGGCCGTAATTTCAAGTAGACTGGCTGCTGTTACAGGTCCAGTGAAGCCGAGGTTTCAGTTGCCTTCGGGCCCTACTTCGGGCCCTACTTCGCTGAGCACACCAAGCAATCACAGAGCCACCCAGGCCTAGGAGACAAAGGTGGGGAAGGAACGAGAGAGTCCCTCAAAACAAAAGCACATTTCAGCAGCTTTTTCAATCATGTACCTTTTTATAATGACTGATTCTATATTTGCAATATGGATGAGGAAAGGAGGCATTTCTGGATTTAGGATAAAATCTGGGGAAGGGACTTCCTTTTTCTCACTGGTTAACTTTTACTGACCTGCGAAAGAATATTGGATACTCTGCTCTCTGATTCAAATTTTATTGGACTTTACCCATAGTTTCTAAAATGGCCACGTTTAAAAATTTTATAAATGTTTGACTTAAGTGTCAAACAAAAGAAGTTTAAAAATGTCAGTCTAGCTCTGGCTGGGTTGCTGCTCAGTTGGTTAGATTGTTGTTCCATGCACCTAAAGGTTGTGGGTTCTATTCCAGCCAGGGCACATACCTAGGCTGTGGATTTGATACCCTGTTGGAGCACATACAGGAGACAATGAATTGGTGTTTCTCTCTCACATCAATGTTTCTTTCTGTCTCTCAAATCAATAAACATATCCTCTCGTGAGGATTTGAAAAAATGAAAATGTCAGTCTACATTTTACATTGGTACGTACCAAATATACACATTACATGCATACATTAAACACACACAGAATCATCCTTGCTTGAAATATTCTGTCCAACTGCCAGCTAACATCCACATTGTCTAAATTTTAGTTTTGAAAATATGGTCTCTGGACCTGTATAAGCCACTATTTTGACTCTAAGAGTGAGCTTCATATTTTAATTCAATAGATATTTTCTGAAACCTTCTCCAGATGCAATGTTGGTGTTTTAATTTAATATCTAGTGAAATCAGAGACCTTTTAGTATGTGGTATATGGCATATTATTTTTTCCTGGTTTCCCTTACCAAGACATGATGGATTTATTTTAACACTCTTGAATGCAGTACTTGATGTATAGAACCTTTTAGAAAAATTGATTTTTATAATTTTCAATAATATTTATTATATGAAATAATATATTTTAATATATGATATATCATCACATAAATGTTATAATAATGTATAATATAATATATAACCATATAATATATGAGGCCATTTAACTGGTTCTGTTGGCACAAGCAAGTCATCTTTTTGTTTTACAGACAAAGACAGTATTAATATCTTCCTCATATATTGTTATGAGAAAAGTGAATGAATACATGCAAAGTCGTCAGAAAAGATCTTGGCACATTCTTGGAGACATTGAACTAACTTGACACATAAGCTCAAAAAACCAAGCCACCTGGAAAATGCACAGGTGTTCGATAATGCTGTTGCTATTATTGTTATTTTTTAAAGTCCTAGTTTCCTCACCTGTAAACTGAACAGGTGGATTTGATATCAACAATCTCTGCAGTTTCTCTCTTTGGGGGACCCCCTGCTGCTCTATCCTTTAACTTTCTATGAAGTGACCAATATCCTAGATGAGTGTGGATCAGGTTACACTGAACACAAATAAAGATTCACCCTGAAGTATTAAGAGTCCATAGTAGCAAACAGAAGCAGATGAGTAACTATTTTGTTTTGCTCCATGTGAATAACTTCTCAGTGTTTGCTTTTTTATGATGCCAGAATGATGAAATGATAATAAGCCGGTAATTTCCCCTAGGGGCTTCAAAACTTGGCCTAGTTTTGAACGCTATGGGATCCAGAAGGACAGAGACCAAGCTCAGCCCTAACAGGGAGCAGAAGAGCTTGTAAATTGGGTATTTTAGCTCCCTGGAGGCTCACTCTGATACATTAATTTTGTGTTATAAATCTGGGAGAATGCTTGTACAGGCCGAGAGCCAGTTCCAGCAACTGCTATCCAAATCCTTCACTGCCCAAATAGTTGCTCTCTTTCTCTTCCTATGCAAAATATAGGCTGGCCATGGGGGCTGTAAACTGCTTAAAATTTGACTTTGAGCTAGTGAATATGTCCTCTCCTGAAAAAGACATTTTTTCCTAACATTTCCCAGTATTTTCGCTCCACCAAAAATCCAAGTGTTATAATAGGCAGTTAGTTAGACATTAATGAAAAAGAAGGAAGCCAGACACCTAATTAAGCTGGATTAACTAGGAAGGGGCAGCTTCATAGACACTCCAGGGAATAGCCATATCCCCCACCAAAAGGACACTAATCCCCAAGTAGGCAGGAAAGACTAGTTTTCCAATCTTCCCAGAGAACAACCATCTATTCCTCCAGATTAATGGAGGAGGAAGAACCAGTGAGGGAAAATTCCTCTGTGGAAACATGCACAGAATACGCCAAGATGGTGACCATGTAGGGGAGGTTTCTAGCCTGGAAAAATCTAGGAAAAGGATTGAATAGGATAAGGGCATGAGACCTGGGACAATCCAGGAAAGGGATTGTATAGTTTGAAAGGGAGCCTACTCTCACCCAAACCCAAGGAAATATAATCAAAGCTTTAAGAGGCCTGAGGTGCATGCTGTCTTCAGCAGACACGTGGGCCAAATTGCAGCACTGATGGGCTGGATGGGAACAGAGACTGTGCTGGGCTACTGGGGCCTCAGATACCAGGCTAATAGCATGGCAGCTCTGGGTCCTGGCCACCCTCCTGGGCTTGGTGAGGACAAGTGGGCCTGCAGCCCTAGAGGCTGGACTTTTTCTACAGTGAGACAGAGCTGAGACACCTGGTCATGGATGAGACATTGGGTGTGGTATGCCTGGGGGCAGTCCTTTGTTTTTGCTCCAGTAAATGTTGCCACTATATTTCAAATCTTCCTACATGTGGACCCCTGAAATGCATTTCCTGCAATACTGTGGAAGAATTCTATTTTCTCAGGCAACACAAGGGCTCTGTTTCTTGTTTCCACATCCATAGAACAAGTTTTTTTGTTTTTGTTTTTTGTTTGTTTGTTTTAAATATAGTGGTGAGAGACAAAGCAGCCAAGAAGGTACAATTTTTCTAGGGCAAAAAGTAGTCATCAGTAGTTTAATTTCAATAATGTTTTACAAAATGAACTACTCCCGATCAGACATATGTTTATTGGCCATACTGCTTGCCAAACAATTTCAAAGGAAAAGAAAGACAAAAAGAGAAATAGAGCATGCCTGAGAGAAAGGATAAAGGGGAATTTTGGTTTGTGGTTTAACTGGTTTCTAACATTGTCCTTGACATAGCTTTTGTTGCATGTAAAGAATATGCAACAGTGACCCAAGTCCTCTTCAATAATAGATCGCGGTTTTGTTAGTCAACAGCTGGTATGCAAGTAACCTTGCCGGTTGTATTGTACCGAGGAAACAGCAGACTTACAGGGCGAGCATTAGGGCCCCATTTACGGAGAAGGCCAACCAAACAAGGCAGGACCTGCTGGAGTATGTCATGAAAGGCTGCATTCACCACCAGTGGTATGTACAAGCTGGGTCTTCCTATTTCTTTTTGTCACGCAATGTCCTCTTTTTTTGTGGCCCCCTCACTTGGAACTGTGTATTCAGGGGACAAAGGTTCTCTAGTAGGTTTTGACTACCTCAAATTCCATGATGCCTAAGAATCCATGATACTCACCGACTCAGCAAATTGCCCCCAAAAAGGTTGGAACATTAAATGAATTCAAACTTAATTGTATTAAAATAAACTTCATGGGTGAAAAGGGTCAAGTGGCAAGGGTCATCTCTGTATTACAATATTTAACAATTATCTTTTGTTCAAATGTTAGAATATTATGCAACCCTCCACAGATGCCTATAAACAGCATTCTTGTGCAATTTTAATGGTTTGGGAGGGCTTTGTTATGCATATGTGGGGTTCACATGCTTCTAAATCCAAAGCGTTTTCAAGTGTTCTCAATAGGGCTGTAGCATTCAATCATTCTATTAATGACCCCAAAGTATAGGCCTTGTCAGGGCAGTTCCCTTACAAAGGCAGTTTTGAGAACTACGGTATAAATGGGGGAAGAAGCTGTCCGTGGCACTGACTTGGGTGTTATAATCAGACACCTACTCTGTTCTAAAAGCGAGGCTGGGAAGCCTTCGGTGCATTGCCAGTATCTTTTCTTGAGTTTACAACTCAACCTAAATGTTTCCAGTGGGGAAATTTCACTCTGAAGTAATGAATGCTTTAACCCTAAAAAAATGTGTTTTTATAAATAGTAAAAATGTGTTTTTATAAATTTTATAAAAAAATGTTTTTATAAATAGTAAGAAAAAGTGCAAAGTTTTGATGCTAAATGAGAAATCTCACTGTATAGAGATTACCTGATTATCACTGTGTTTAAAATAAGATAAATCTAAAAACTTAGATAAGGAAAGAAAAACACCTTATAAAGAAATTCAACAAAAGTGGAGCTCATGAGGCTAGGAGTAATATATTTCCTCCATTTATTTTTTGGTGGTCTCTAAATTTTCTATACTAAATATATTTTTAATCAGCATAAATTACCTTCACAATGGAAACATGAACTGAATAAAAGCTGCATTAAAAATCAAGTGCAAGATGATTGTTCACTGAGAGATGCAAAATTAATTTGTTAAAAAGTAAAAATATTAATTTGAAATATAAAAGAAAACTGTGTAAACAAATCCCCGCACCCGTGAAAAGCAGCACCGGATGGCCCCTGGAGGTCATCTGTGCGGTGTTTCCACCCGATCCTGTCATCCAAAGGTGGGAATTTTTAAGACTGGAGAGTGAAAAGCCTGTCCTTTTCACATTAGAAGAGAGAAGTGGAAAGAACATGATAGTTTTTATATAAAGAAGTCTAGATTCAAATTTTAATGCTGCTGCATAACTCTCTGTCCCTAGGGCAAATTACTTAACCTCTCCAAGCTTTAGAGAGGAAAGTTCTCATAATACATATTTCTGGTGGTTTTCAGATTTAAATGAAAGAGGGTACTAATTGCCTGGTATCTAACAAATGGCAGCTTTTTATCATTATCATTATTATTTGATCATCTTCCATTCCTCAGTGGCCCCCAGACCAGAAATATTTTGGTGCTTTTTCTCTTGAGTTTATAAGGGAATGAAGATAACTACTGAAATCTCTGTTCTGTGTATTCCAATGTTAAATAGGAATAAATAGGATAAATATTTCAGGTCATGGTGTATTTTCTTTTTACGGATAGAGTTATTGTGGTATCATCTCTTTATCTCTGGTCTCCTTCAGCTTCTTCCCTATTTTTGGTTTTTCTTTGTTGTAAAATTTCCCCAAAGCAATTTCTATGCTGTCTCCACTCCTTGCAGTCTCATTCTCTCTCCAATGCACTCCACCGGGATTTTCTCCCAACGCACCACCGAACCTGCACTTCTCACGGTCACCAGTGAACTCCATCTGGCTAATTCCGGAGGCAAATTTTTAATCTTTGTAGTCCTTGATTTACTAGTGCAAGATCATTCCCTCTTCCTTTCCATGTATTTATTTCATATTTCTTTATTATCTCTTCCCCCTGAATGTAGGCCGAATGAGGGTAAGTACTACTATACCTCCAGGCCCTAGAACAGAGAGCTTGCCTCGTAGTAGGGACTCAATAAATGCCGGTGAAATGAATGACTGCAGAAGTAGATTGGTGAATGAAAGACTGCAAGGAGCCGGCAGACTTTCCCTTGCTCTGTGTGACTCCTAAGCGGTCCCTAAGTGGAATGTGAATGCATCCCCTAAGCCGAAGCTGATCCTACCACCCCATGGATGCCACTATCAGTTCTTGGACTTCTGCTCAACGCTTATAATTTGTTGGCACGTGCAATGCTTTGGCTTTCGAGAGGTCTATTTCCTACTTGGATTTTTCTGCTGAGAGCTTTGGTTGCATATGCCCATGTTTACTTGTGTGCGAGGTATGCTGGGCTTGGCATCTGCTCTACTTCCCGCCCCTCCATGTGCCTGTGCCCACAGGGTGTCTGGGAGTTTGTCAGCATGTTATAAGGAGGTTTAGAAAAATTCTCCTCTCTGAGCCTTCTGGCTTATCTCATTGTGGCTGAGAACGCTACCAAGTTTGCTCCGCTGGCAGAGTGACAGAATCAACCCATACAAGGAAATAAAACAGCTGCACTGAGGATGGAGAGCTTCCGAGGACCAATGAAAGGGGAAGATGAAGAGATTATGGCTCATGATGGCAGATGGTTGAGGTCTGGTTAGAAAGCGGTTGTCAAGAAACATTTCATCTTAGGCAGAGTTGGAACATGGGTATTTAAAACCATAGATAGGTCATTGACAAGGCCGGCAATCTCAAGCTCTGTGTCCCAGTGTGGTCCTCTCCTCTACCACCCTGCCCCCATTTTTTGTCAATATGGAACTTGTGAGTTAGTTCTTGTGAGCCCTGAGTGTTTGGGATGCTGGGAGCTGTGTTATCTGTGCCCTGTAGCCTTTCCCTGGAGTACTCAGCCACTCAGCAGCGTGTCTCTGCAGGTGCAGGGGCTGGGAGTGGTGCATTGACGTCTGCTGCACCGAGGAACTGAAATAGGCATTAAGAGAGGAGATTTCCAGGACAGCCAAGGAAAAAGAGCTCGTCATTGAGAGTGGCTTTCTGACTTCAGTGTTTTCAGAACGTGCTATCTGTGACAGGGATCAGTTTCTCTGCTTCCTGCCCGTGAGCGTGCATGTTTTCTTGCAATGTGAAATGGGGGCCTGGGGAGAAGGAATGGACAAATAAAAGGAGAGGAAGAAAGATAAATGAGAAGCATTGTTGTTTAGTTTTTTTTGGAAAGATTATCTATTCTTCCTAATATGCTCTTCCCCCCCCTAGAGAGTGTTACAAAATGAAAAGAGCAAATGCTTTGGAATTAGACACATCTGTTCTTGAATCCTGGCTGTTTCAGTTATAATGTTGATTTAGGCAAGAAAACTACTCTCTCAAAATTTCTTAATTGATAAAATTAGAGAAATAACACCGATTATACAGCATTGGTTTGAGTCTTAAATGAAATATCAGCAAAGTGACTAACATAGGGTCTGAAATAAAGCTCACTCTAAATTGTAGTTATGAAAAGAGTATGGGAAGCATCAAACATGGTAGACCTGGGCTTCATTTGTTAAGTTACTCAGCAAATATTTAAACTGAGGATCTACTTTATATCTAGAAATCTGTGATATGTTAGACAATATAGATATGCCTGCTAAAGGTGTGGATAGACAAAAACATGCAAAAATAATAAATAAGAGTAAAGTGTGGCAAGTGCTATTGGGAAATGAATAGTGGAAAGAAAGGGGAAACTGCTTTATATAGGGTGGTTAGGGAAGGCTTCCTGGAGGAGGTGATGTTCATGCTGAGAATGAAGAATGAGAAGGAGCCAGCCATGTGAAGACTGGAAGATAAGGATTTTAGGCAGAAGGAAGGATGCAAACTAATGTCTGTGACCAAAGATGACTCAGAGCTGTTTGTGCTACTGAAAGAAGACCAGAGTGCTGAGATGAGAGACCAGTGCCAAAGCAACGAGAGACTTGGGTGAAAGTATTGGTAGTCATTTCTAGGGAAAATCTCTCCTGGGAGACTGCTGTTCCAATCCGTTCCCAACCCCAACCCCAAGAAAATGCTACTTTGAAAAAGATTTCTCCCTTTGGTTACTACTCTGGCCTCTACAATTTTAGATATGAAATGATGCCGTTTTTTTCGCAGTCCAGTAGTTTGCCCATATAGAATATTCTAGTCATTAGCATTTGATTGTTTCTTAGTGTTAGATGAGAGGGTGATGGGTTTTTGTGAATGTTCTGTATTTCCTGTGAGAACGAAGTCTCTGTCTCCTCAATCGCTCTGTAATAGAAGTACTCCAACTCATTTCCTGAGAAGCCTGGTGAAAGGTTGCACACTCCGGTTTTTGTACTCATGCAGCACCTGTTGGAACCTGCTGCTGGAAATTCTGTTTTTCCCTGACCCAGGTTCCCTTGGAGACTAGCAGGCTGCAGGCTGCAGAGAAATTCAGACTCCATTTCTTGGGTCCCAAGTGGACCTGCTTCCACTGGGAGGGCTGAGAGCTGTAATCCTCAGCACCGCCCCCCCCCCCCCACAGGACCTGCCTTCCTCCCACCTGGACTAGGTTAGTGGGGAGTAGCCAGGGAACTTTATTTCATTCATAGCGGGAGAATCTGTGTTCTCTGTCCTTTGAAACCAGGCTGGTAGTCCTTTGAGTGGATGATGATAATGGGGGCGTGTCGTAGGAGGAGGCCTGATTGTACCACTTACTAGAAGTGTCACCTCGAGCAAATTGTTACCTTCTCTTAACACATGTTTTGTCTGTAAAAAGAGGGATGGTATTAGCTCTCTCTTACTATTGTGGGGAAGATAAAATTAGAAAAAATAACTGGCAAGCTAGGTATTAATTACTCTTTCTTCCCTCCTTCTCTCCTTTCCCTGCAGTAGTCAGAGACACGTCTCTCTTGTTTGTCTCCCATCATTTAATGGCTCATTGTTGGTGTGTGCAGAGAGCCCGTGGTGTGGTGGTGGAGCCCCAACAGTCATTCTCGTCGCTTATTAAATATCATCCCAAGTGCTTGGAGAAGAATGTGATCGCAATATCTAAAATCAAGTGGGTTGTGGCCAATTTCTTTTAATTATGATCTTTCTCTGCGTCAGTCCTTAGCAGGCCTGCTCCCAATGTATCATGATCTTTCAGTTCTGGTATCTTTAAAAATGAGGAGTTTTATAAATGACATTTTAATATATTTTCCAGAAATACTACGCCCATCTTTTGTGGCAAATTATGCCAGACCTTTTCAAGGTCCAAAGGCACAGGAGCAAATGGAACGTGTAAGAGGTAATGGTGTAGAAGCAAGAAGTTCCTAATATCATGAAGTCTACCCGGAAATCTTTTAACATCTTTTGCCCCGAAGGGCAATTACATCTGAATCTCCAGGGGTGGAATCCAGCCATCAGTAGTTTTTAAAGCTCCACATAATTCTAATATGTAGCCAATGCTGAGAACCACTGCTGTGCAGTCTCTTAACACCCCAAACCTCTATGCTTCTATGGATTATATGACTATGTTTCTATGGATTAAAAAGAAGGAAAAGGAGGAGGAGGAGGAGAAGGAAACTAGTCATGTGGCCAATACAGGCCAATGGGATGGCCCACAAGATAGGGATGAATAAAGTGTTGCTCACGCCATTTTGGACATGAAGGTGATAGACCAGCCCCACTGTGAAGCGTGAGCACCAGCTCCTATAACTGATAACTGTGCTCATAACAAACAGTGGGACTGGGCAGTAGAACAAAGAAAATACAAGAGAGAAAAGGCCAGATAAGAGGGGAGAAAAGGAAAGTAATGTTTAAGATAAAGGAGATTTGCAGGTAAAACTTTTAAATTCCCTTTGAAGGAGAAAATGGCCAAGTAAAGCAAATAAAATCCAAAATCAATGACAGAGATAATAGTAGCAGTGATAATTTTCTTTGTAGCACATGTTTCCCTTTCACGATTAGGATAATTTTCTCAGGGCAAGGTTTGGGTTGGGTGAAGGTGGATAATAAACAGGAAAAATGATATATGGAGCAACACGGAGCCAACAACAGGCTAATGCAGCGTCCTGGCTGAACCCCTGGACTTTGATGAATGTATTCATTTACTGAGCCTCACATCCAGTAAGAAGGAACATAAATACCAATATAAAAAAAGTGTGGGCGAATGAGTTTAAATGATTGGAGGTATTTTATACACTTGATTAGCATGAAAGAGAAAGCAGAAAGTATCTGTTTTTTTCAGACACCTGGTTTATAAATAACTCGTGCATAAAAATAGCCTGGATAGTTTCTTCCCATTTATTTCCCTCTAACCCTCCAGGCCTCTCTTTCTCCTGCAAACACTGTGGGTCAAAAACACAACACAGCTTAAAAAGTTTGAGTAAATTTTGTGGAATCAGAAGTGGAGGAAGGAATAAGCTGGGAAAGATCTATTTGGGAGCAGTGATTTTCAAACTTTAGTCCTATAATCTTTAGTCAAAGAAATATTACTAGGAAAGGGTTAGATAAGATAAATTTAAACCAGGGGCTGTTATGTTTAGCATCCTCTCTCTTCTTGTCTTTACTCATCATGAAGATGCTGCAGGAGGCAGTTTGGAAATGACTGGAGTGTGAGAGTTGACATGGGAAGGAGATTTTTATACAAGACTCAATTGGTAGCCCACCCCGCCCCCACCTTTCCCACCTCTATTTCCCCCTTCAGTTGTTAGACTTCCTAAAAGTTCCCTAATCAATGATTCCTTTGGTTCAGTATATGTCCTCTATTGGAAGTTTAAGTATGTTATAGAGATCAGTATGACATAATGAATGTGAATTCAATACTTCTGGCCTCCAGAATCCCAGGCCAGTTTCTCTTCAATTAGGACATGGAATTAATTATGGGAGGTGAGAGATGGGTAGCTCTGGAGGAACAAGGTGGGGGAAGTTCTTTTAGGGTGTGTAAGAGGGTTTTGAGGGTGTTTCTGGGGCACAATAATGCAGAGGAGGGCACCGTCACTCAAGTGTTAATACATTAGCAACTTTGTCTAAGGTCAATCCTCTTCCCAAAAAGGAGACGACAACTTTTTTTCCTTTCCTACTACATTTCGCGTGGTTACTTGTTCTCAGGCTCTTTATAGCAAAACAGAATTTTGCTAAATTATTTATATTGCTTAATGAGAAAATTGATTCTAGGATTGATCTTTGGATCATAGCCTGTTCATAAGCTGATGACTTCCTGAAATGTATGATTTAGCATGTAAGAGATTACCTGTATAAAAACTGCTCATGAGAAACGTGGAGGTTTGCATATTTAAAAATTGGTCAGAAGTTAAGTATCTATCCAGGTGAGTTATCTCCAAAAAACTAGAAGGAATGTAAGACCCTGTACATGGCTCCTGTGAGTTTAAGTTAGTTGCTGCCATGGAGCCACCTCTATAAAACAGGGGTTCTTAAGTCTGAGTTACTCATCCCCTGGGGAATCTGAGAATTGGATGCATTCTTCCCACAATGTGCTTATGCTCACAAAACCTTGCATATATTTTAAAAGATTTGTAGCATTCTGTAAAGACTTGTAGTTATTCTCAGACACCAGGCTAAGAATTCGTTCTCTATTAAATTCAGGGAAAACACTGGCCCACACATTTCTACTGGGAATGGAAAAATTCCTATTTGGGAATAGGCTGTAGGTTAGAGGTGAGAACTGATCCTAGTGCTTGTCAGACATAGTACCTTTAACAATTGAGAGCGGATCCAAGAGCTTGTACAACGGAAAGAAAAATGTATGAGGCATAGTTTTTTTCTCAAGGCAAATTAGATTCAGTTAGACCAGAGTACGAGTGACAAGAGCAGTAGCTCTAGTAATTGTGGCTGGAAGGGTGGACTCGATCTGAATCGTGGAGGGTCTTTAATGGCAGGCTGAGGAACTGGAACTGAATTCTGAGGGCCTGTATGTCCCAGTCTACAGTCATTCTTGTACAATCTTCATCTTTTTGTTGTATTTATATATAAATACTACAATTAGCTCTTTTTCTTCAAATCTATTTCCTTTAAAATTTGTATTTATTTAGGCTTACTACCCATGGTTTTGTGTTCTTATAATTATTTCTAATATATATGCAAATAAAAACATACCTCTTAAAATAAAAATATTAATTTGCATTTCACCTGAAATTATTTCCTTTGCAATCAGCATTTCTCACTTTGGGAAACACTAGTGAGCACAATGGGGGGTTTCATTATGAGAGCTGCTCCTTAAAAGGAGTCACTCAGCAGTTGTTTGTTACTTGGAATGGGGAGGATAGGGGCTGTGAGACCAAGCAAAGACCGATTGTCCAGATGGGCATGGTAAGCAGAGTGGGAGCAGAGAGTGGGATCCCTCCAGTCTGTAGAAATATCTCCCTAGAGCTGGAACTCAAAACAATTTTCATGTAAAATATATAGCAAGTAAGCTCTTAAAGCAAATGAAATAACACTATCATGTTTATTTTGCATATTATTTATATTTCATTTATTATATTATTTTATTTTTCCCAATGAAAGAGAGTACAGCATTTTCTATGTTTTTCTATTGTCTCTAATATACTGATGTTTTTCATGATTATGGTTGGAAAAGGTCAAAAGCATTAAAATTTTATGAAGTTGTATTGGTTATGAGAGATAATCTGAGATCTGGATAGTGAAATTGAAAATCAAATGGGCATTTTCTGTATACTTCTGGAGTCTTCTCCAATTTGTTTAATTTTTCTAGTTAGCCAAAAAGCAGATGTAATTATTGCCCTATTGTACAGCTTAAATAGCACAAGGAATACAACAGAACCTTGTCCGCAAAAGGTATTATAATACTTTATACATCATAAGATAAAAGTTGTTATAGTATTAGAAGCTGTCTTAGCAAGAAATTGTATAAATGATATTTCCTTCAAATTCTTGTTTTATTTCAATGAATATTTTGTGAAGGGGACATGAGTTGATATCTAATTTTTGGCTTCTGGTGAACCCTATTAAATGTTATACTGGAAAGAATAATTTTAGTTTGTCTTTGATATAAAAATAACATGTGACCTGGATATTGTGCTTACATTGTCCTCGTAGAAATATAATGACTGCCACACAGGGGCAGACCCATGAACAACGATGTATATTTTTTTTCCCTCCAGGAATCTCAAAGTCTAATGAACACTTGTTTAGATTCACTCCTCTGGGAATAAGAGAGGAAATGGGCTTCTACCTAAAGTCACTTTAAACTTGGTCATACCTAAAATTTAGAATATGAAATCAGCTGAAATATAATAAAAAGGGGCCAGGACTTGCAGAAAGATGCTCTGGGTTCAAGCCATGGGCTTGTCACTTAAGTCTTTTAGTTTTGATTTCCCTCTGTAAAATGGTGATACTAATACTGATGTTAGCAAAACTGGTTGTAGTATCAAATGCGATGATATGAAAATAATCTTTGTTAAATATAAAAGACTACATAGACATCACCATCATTGTTAAAATAAAAGTATTTATTGAGTGTTTTCTATGTTCTTTGCATATGTTAACTTATTTAATTGAATAATTAGTCCAAATAATATAAATACTATTATTAGCTCAACTTTCTGGAAGAGAAAACAAAGACCTCTAGAGATTCACTAACTTTCCCATTGTTCTGTATTAAACTGACTTCAAGCCTGCATCATTCTTATTGTTAGAACCATGATATTCTTAATCATGTAAAACTAGAACTCATAGAACTTAATCTGCAACCCACTGTAAATTGAAAAGTAAAATATGGAAAACAGTTTTAACAGAGCAATACTTTCTCTATATCCTCTTTCGACCATCTCATTTAAAGAGTTTGGACTTTGTTAGTGTTAAGATGATAGTAAAATAAACTTAAAAGTAGCTAGTAAAATTCTCTATTTCAAAGAACACTCCCATTTCTTCATAAGCATTGTGTTGGAGAGAACTGTTTTCTAAACTGTATATGTGACTGTGATTTTCAGCTACTTGGCTTAAAAAGCCCCTTTCAGCTGTAAGAAGGGTTTTATCCTCATGAGCATAAGAGGTCTACTGCGCTTGCGTGGAACTTAGAAAAGCAGGACCTTGGAGGAAGACAAAGCTAGGTATTCATGCTGTTGGGAGTTGTCTCAAAATGATGACTGAAGTCAGAGTAGTGAATGAAAGGGGAAAAAGCCAAGAATTGATATTTGATAGATATCTGTTTATAGAATAGGGAGGAAGAAGAGGAACTAGCAATGGAAAGAGAAAATGAACTATAAGAAAAATGAGAGGAAATAGAGAATCTAGAGAGTCTAATATCATGGAATCCATGAGAAAGTAACTTTGAGGAGGGAAGAGGAGTGTCTCTCTACCCCCTTCTTCCTGATCCTTTACATTTGCCCCCCAAATTAATATGCTGCTGTGGAAAGTTTCTATCTCTTTGATTTTTATTTTTTCCTAGATAACAACGATGAAACTTAGCTCACAGTTTGGTTCCTAGAGGGATATACGCTCTCAGAAGGTGATAGAAGGAGATGTTTTGACCCAAAGTGGGAAGTAAACAGAGAAGCGATTTTTTTTAAGAACGATATGAAGTAAATAGAATGTACTCACACAAAATGTCCACCAATGCTTTTTTCCCATGAGGCCACATGGCCCAGAGGCCTATAGTTCACCATCTAAATATGCATCTAAAGTGCAGTTTTTCATTAAATTAGTAGGATGCTGGGATGAGAAAGATGTCATATTTACTCCAGAACCA
Organism: Anoura caudifer; assembly: GCA_004027475.1. NCBI lineage: Eukaryota > Metazoa > Chordata > Mammalia > Chiroptera > Phyllostomidae > Anoura > Anoura caudifer. The sequence continues at coordinate 49,193 of PVKU01004224.1, forward strand.
AATCCCTTAGCTGAACTTGGCAATGGTTAGATTGACCTCAAAATGTTATGTCTCACTTAGTTCATAAAGGGAATCAAAGGAAACTTGAAGGAGATAAGATCTAAGTGAAACTCCACTAGGCAATGCTTCCTTGTTTTGTATGCGGACTGCGCATTGTGGTGAGTGGAAGCTACCTGGGCTCTGGAGCAAGACAGTCCTAGTGAAGCTGTTCTCGCTGTGCGCACATCGCTTGCCTCGCCCATCCTCAGGTACCGACCCTGCTCCCTGCAAGGGAGACATAATGTGTGCCTCACCTCCACCCCCTTCATTAAGTATCTGGTACTGTCCATGCACATAAATTGTCCCTCAAAAATGGCAATTATTATAGTTACACTTATGATTAAGAAATCCTAACTGATTTCTGTCCAGATGTGCAGATAAGGACAATTTATTTCTTGTTAAAATCACATCACCTTACCCAACAGCTAGGAATACCCCATAAATTTTGCAGTAAAGATCTCACATTAAAATGCAATTGACCTTTTCAGCAGGAGCCATAATTAAATGACATGACAATTATCAGGCAGAATCCCAGGGAACACGCCTATGAAATACCTAGAGAAGCACATTCAGTCTCATTTGATTTTATGACTTCCAACCGGTTCCAAGAATTTTAATCCTGCCCTGGCTGGTGTGGCTCAGTGGAATGAGTGCTGGCCTGGGAACCAAAGGGTCTTCGGTTCTATTCCCAGTCAGGGCACATGCCTGGGTTGCAGGCCGGGCCCCCAGTAGGGAGCACTCGAAAGGTAACCACACATTGATGTGTCTCTCCCTCCCATTCTCCCTCCATTACCCTCTCTAAAAATAAATAAATAAAATCTTCAAAAAAATTATAAAAAAAAGAATTTTAATTCTAATTGCTTTCCTAAGAAATTTGCAGGACTGCTGAAATGTATAGTTCTGATAAGTTTTCACAGTCAGCATTGGCCTCAGTATTGGAAAATCATTAGTACTCAATCAGGAGAAAATCCATACTGTGGCACGTGGAAGCTCAGGGTTTCTTGTGCCTCTTTAGGGGCAGAGGCAGGGGGGAGCTAAACAGCTGTGAGCTAACTACCTCCCAGATGGGAGAATGCCAGGAGCACTCTCCGGGTTGATGATAGCTGCTCTCCTGGGTCATGATTGGGATCCCCATCTGCATGTTGGCTTCTCTGTGCAGCAGGGACAGGCTGCTGAGGTCTATCATCACTCAAGGATTAGAGGTGTTGTCCCATCCTCCTCATTTCCACTCCTTTCACCTGAACCTAGAAGCTATTGGGAGCTTCTCACAAAGATCACATGGATCCTTTCCAGAGATGGCTTTTGCTTACTTGAATCAAATCCCCCTTTTCTAAATGTTTGGCTTCTCAAACTCAGAAATTGCCTCCTGTCCTCTCTCCTGGCAGTCTCAGTGAGCCCCTTTGTGTACCAGACACTGTCCTAGGTATAGGGACACTGTGCTGAGCAAGACGTTCCAGCTCATGCCTTGAGGTACTCACAGTCTAGTGGGGAAACTGGGTGAAGGCTCCTCCTACTCTACATCCCTGTGGTTGAGCCTTTTCGGGTCTGGCCCTGGTGACCCTCTGGGAGAGAAGGCCCCCCTTATGCCCCAGAGCTAATCATTCCAGGATGATTACCTCCACCGTAGAGTGTCTAAAACCTGAGTGGAACCACTGGCAGGGTTCAAAGTGCTCCTTACCTCCCTTGTCAGCAGGTGGGCTCAAATGCCCTTGAGAATATTCCCTGCCTGCTGGGGCCTCTGGAGAATTTACTGAGAGTGGGCGAGTGCACTATACTGGCTTCATTGAGACCATTTCTAAATAAAAATATTCCCCAAAGACATTAAACACCACTTGTTTTGAGCCCTAGTCCCTCATTTGCTAATCAAGTAATTTTGAATTTCTTTGTCTTTAAGGTAAAAACAATAAATGAACCTCTCTCATTGGGATGGTAGCAAATGTCACAGGAGTCAGGACCTGCAGAGACTTAGCATCCTGCCTGGCATATTGCAAGTGCTCGTTACATGTTAGCTAATTTTTTATTTCCATTCACCTAACAGAAGGTCTCTGTGACTATACCAGATTCTGTAAGAAACTTCCCAGATGCAGGGAATGTCAGTAGCTATTGGAGGACACTTAGGAAACTACAGAAATTTCCAGCATTCCTTGGTCTCATTCCTCCATTTTCTACCTGTATAGATTGGCATATTAGCCTGGACCCTGTGTCACTAAGATATCTGATAATAAGCACATCAGTGGTTCACTACTCACAAGCGCAGTGAAACCCCAAACTTAAGAGAGGATTAACTGAAGCATTTCTCAGGAGGAAACTGGCTTTATCTCTTCGACTCATTTGGTTGTGGCAATCAGAAGTACTCGGGTGAACTTCAATAGGAAATGACACTAAAACCCTGCCTCGCACAGTTTATTAAATTAGGGCAGGAAAAGCAGCGTCTTAGCTACTGAGGAGAGGAAACTGTAGAAGCCAATGGGGCCTGAGGAAGGTTGTAAGCTTGGCTGGTAAGAGAAAAGTGTGTGATTCAAGAAAATGGTTAAATAGACACAGGGCACATGAGAGAGCTCCGCCACTCACAGGGGGTGGTGCTTACATACCAATTCCTTCTTCTTCATGCACTCCATGAGGATGATGAACAGATGCTGGGCCTGGGTTCGAGTGTATGTGAAAGTCTTCTGGATGGTCACCAACAGCTGGTCCCGCAAAGATTCATTTATAAGTCTGCAATTAAAAACAATGTCAAAGCAGGTCCCCCCAGCTCCTTTTTGGTGCATATTACTGAGAAACATAAGGAAGCATTGTGATCGTTGAGATAGGTGTTACTACTTCCTGTATTTTTCCCATAATAGTTATTTTGACTGGGGTAATTAAAAAAAAAACACAAAACCAGTGCATTTAAAAATAAATCCATTTTACTGTCTCAGACCCTAAAGGAGTAAAGTGAGATTTGGTTCTCTTTTCTTTTTCTTTGTTTTATATATGTGTTATAGATGTGGTTAATTCCCTCATCCTCAAGTGCCGTGATCAAAAAACGCCTTTAATTTATCATTAGTATTTTGGTAAAAATTTACTATATTACTTATCTAAAGATTTAAATTCAACTTTATCTGTAATTGCAAAACAAAGGTCATATCTCAGTAATGGATTTTTGAGCACTGATAAGGACAAATAGAAATTATGTTTCCGCTAAATCATTGCAAGTCTGTGGTAGCTTATCTGGCCTATGATTTGGGTCATCATTATTTATGTCAAGATTTTGTGTGTTACAGCTAACAAGGGCCTGACCCCAAGGAGGTCTCATATTAACTACTTTATTAAAGGACAGTTTTTACTCTGTAGAAGAATTAATGAAAAAAGGGCAGCATCATAGCCAATTAATACCCTATTATCTTTTAAATATAGACCAATCATAACTAAGTTTAACTCCTCTCTCACTAGCCTGGTGGGAAAAAACTGGGCTATTTCTACCAGCCATTCAATGGCTGGGAATAAAAATTTCACTTTATTTAACAGGTAATGTCCAAAATCAGGAAGATAAAACTTGTTTTTGAGAACTAGTGACAAAATTATAATAACGTGCCTAGTATTTTAAAGTTCACACTTTTTAAAAATAATTGAAGTATCAGCAACTCCTACATGCAATGGTACAATATAATTGTTAGGTCATTTGGTGCTTACAAGAACCCTACAGCCAAAAGATTTATGCAATTGAAGAGGGAAGGATATTTTATCCAAAAAGAGCCAGACGCTTATGGTTACTCAGCAAATAAGTGGCAGAGTCAGGGCAGAACCTAGTCCTTCCGGTTCCTCGTCCAGGGCTCTTCCCACTACACCACACTGCCTTGTAGTACACCCGTAGGGCCACACCACTGCCTCTCTTCATTGCTGTGGCCATTTGAGCAGAAATCATAAAATTTCCTTTAACGTAAAGGCATGACAAATTTTATTGCTTAAAAGAAAGCAAGATGGGAGGCTTCAGAATATGTTTATATCGGTAGCCTGCTGTGATCCAGGATTGTGTGAGGATTCACCTGGGCCCCCTAGGCTGGATATTATGGTGGCCTAACTTTGAGGAGGGTGCATTCCCCATGACAGAATTGTACAAAGGATCCTGGAGTGTCACTGACTTTAGTAGTGGACTGGGTTATTCTCCTGCCCCTCAGGAAGATGATTTCATGAATATATACATTTAGAAAAAGAGGATGGGTTAGATAAGGTTGAAAAGTGATACCAGATCACCTGAAGTTACTATTCTGGAGGACTGTGTCATCTAGGGTGTTGACCAGTCTAAAACCATTCATTCATTCATTCATTCATTCATTCATTCAACAGTTATTTATTGATATCTATTTAATGCCAGGTGCGGCGGTGCATGCCAGGGCAACAGGGATAGATGAGATATATATACTCCCAGCCTTCAAGGAGTTTACACACCAGTGGAATAGAAAGACAAGAACCAGCAATTCAGCTGTGATTGACAGTGATAAAAAGAAGTACAGAAGCTTGTGACAGTTGAATAGAATCTAATCTAGAGAGTTCAGGGAAGATTCCACTGAGGAAGTGCTGTTTTATCAGAGACTTGAAGAATGAATGAGCATTAGCATTGTCAGGGGGTGGTGGGGCTGGGTAAGAGCATTCTCAGCAGACAAAAGAGCATGAACAGGCCTAGTTTAGAGAAAATAAAAGGTCAGTATGCCTGGACCATAGAGAGGAAAAGAAAAAGTGGAACAGGATGGTGTCGCAGAAGGGGTGAGCAAGGGTAAGATAATAGGGGAAATTATGGGATAGTGTTGGAGATCTCAGATTTTATCCCCCACCACCCCCAGTGATAAGCCATTGAAGAATTTAAGTTGGAAAGTGACATGATTACTTTTGTGTTGCCAATATATTTTCTTGAAGAGTCAGAGCCTGAGCACTCATACATGGGTGTCTAGTTGACAAATAACCCATACAGATATGTCTAGAGAATTCTGCAGTATCAAGCGTACCTAGATTTGCACATGATTAACAATAGAAGAGACTCTTCTGATTAGTCACTTGACAGATCCAATCATTCATGTGCAGGTGTTTAATTTTTATAACAAGTCAAAATTTGTTTTCCATTGCTAAGCATCTGTAATAAAATCCCAGTTCCCTGAGGTCATTAACTGTCTGAAGGATCTGCTTGTCACTTGGATCCAGCCTGTCATTTTATAAAAATTGAGGAATGATGTGCAACTTAGCTAATTGTGGGCTTCAGTGGTTAGGAGAGATGAAAGACACTAAGAATCTTATACTTTTAGCACATTTTGCAGCTGACTAAGGTGGCTTTGGATAAATCATTTAGCAATAAGAACCATGGAACTCTACTTCCAGAAGTAGAAGAATTCTCCAGGTTAGTTGTTTCCCAAAGCGTGGGATGCCTGAATCTTATGGAGCAGAGACAGTTTTGGGTGCAACAAAGGTGATTTGGTTCTTCTAAAGCACTGGTTAGACTCAGTAAACATTAATAACTATTATTGCTGGTTTAGTCCTTTTTCCATCCTTCTGATTGCATTAAGAAGAAAATTGTATTTCCGACGCCTCTTTGCCTTTAACTACTCCCCAACATTTGCAAATCTCCCCCTTTTGACAAAGAAATAATGGATATTAGATCTCATGTTTTTGGCCTAACGATTTTAATAACATTGTTTTGGAAAAGTCCTGCATAACATGTGGTTTGTGCATAGCACGTAATGGTCTATGACACAGTGGGCCCCGGTGATAATCTCATTTTATCTTCATAACGCTGTGTGAGTCAGGCACCTTTTCCACTTTGCAGAGGAGGAAGCTGTGGCTCCAAGAAGTTACATGATTTGCACAAAGTCATATAACTTGAGTTGAGTCTATTGATTTCAACCTTCCCTGCATGGTGCTGCTTTTCCTGATTGTAACCTATAAATATGTCTTTCAGTTTTCTGATGATTGGCATTGGAGGTAAAAATTTAAGTGTGTTTGTTGTAGGGAACTGATTTTCCTTTAGTGATACAGAGAACATCTGAAAGAAATCAGGCCTGTTTGGAGGAGATAAGTAAACAACTGGTAAATGAGGACAATGGCAAAGTGCATTTAGTACATGGGAGATTATATGTGCTTCTAATTTTTCCCAAGATTTGCTGTGCTGAATCAGAAACTTGGTATTTGGCACAAAGGCTTCCTCTGTCTGCTCCAAGAACCCTTTTTGATTTTGTGGCCATTATTCTGAAAGATATTAAGAAGCTTGCTTTCTTGAAATTATTGCTTTCTGAGCTCCCCCTCAACCTTTTTTTCTTGCAAAACACTGGAGTGATTTAAATATCTTGACTGTGATATTTAATCATCAGCAAAAATAGAAATAAGCCCAATTTTGTTTTCTTTTCATGGCATTATAATAGTAATTGGAAATTTCTTGACATCAAAACATAGTCATGTAAAATTTTAGTTTTAGAATTTGGCCTTTGACAAAGGGGTGCCTATTTATGGAAGCTGTTGATTTGTGGCTCCATATACCAATGTTATTTTTGTTATGCCTAAAATTGGAAGTGTAGCCATTAAAGTGAGGGAATTTTTTATACTATGGCATTTATGTCTCCTTTTATATGCTCTGCTTGTGACCTGGAGCTTCTTAGATGAGTCACAGAGTTATTTGAAATAGGTCAGTGTTCATCCAGCGCTCAGAGTAACCCACAAAACTTCCCACAGTCTGCTATTAGCATTCTGTTCAAAGGCTAGCAATACCACCTGCATATACACTTTCCTCAGAATGAATTGAATTACTTGCAATATCAGAGTTCTGTGCCTAGATTTAAAAATTAGAAAATGCATTGAGAATTCAGTGGGACTTGAAGAGTTAGGCTCAGGTTAATGGCTTTCGAGGAGAGGAGCCCTTCTAATGGGCTCCACAGACACTCTGTTAATTTGTTCAGATACGATATGGAAAGATTTACTTATATAAATAAAAAAGATTGTTAATAATATGACAATGTGGTATTTAAATGACATCATTTCCTACAGGATCTCTAATGCTCTAAAGAAAAGTGAAATTTTATTATTTTCTTGAAGCTAAAACAAAGTACTAAATGCAACATTAAGGACACAGAAAAATTACATGTCTTGCCTAAGGTCACAGAGAACCATATTTTTCTTTTATTCTTCTTCTTTTTCTCCAGTAAAAGTGACCACCAATGTCACAAGCCTGGGACACAAGTAACAGCCGGGTCCCTCCCAAAGACACAGGACAGTATGTGAGTAAAACATCATGGTCACCAGGGGCAGGCTGTCTGGAGTTAAGTTGTCACTTGCCAGCTGTGTGATCTTGTGAAGGTTATTTAGTCTTTCCATGTCCTATTTTTCACATATATAAAATGAGAATTATAATAGTACTTATCTCATAGGCTTACAAATACTAAATGAATTAATCTTTGTAAAGGGCTTAGAAAAATGCCTGGCACATACCAAATACTATGTAAGCATTATTATCAAATCACTGTCCTGACTGGTCAGGTGGCTCAGTTGGTTGGAGAACCGTCTGTACACCAAAAGGTTGTGTGTTTAATCCCTGGTCAGGGCACATACCTAGGTTGCAGGTTTGGTCCCTGGTTGGGGCCCATGTGGGAGGCAATCAATTGATGGTTCTCTTTCACATCACTATTTCTCTCTGTCTTCCCCCCTTCCTCTCTAAAATCAATAAACATATCCTTGGGTGAGGATAAAACAAACAAACAAACAAACAAAAACACTGTCCTACAATGCTCCTTAGAAAAGTGTCACTAAGTATTCCTTCTTGTTAAGTAGCATGACCAGTGGCCGGGGCCTCTGTGTGCAATGCAGAGCTGTCTTGGATCGCCAGTGCTCTGCATACCTACTGAGCCCCGTGGTACAAGGCCACTCACAATCCAGGCTGGAGAAACAACCTTTCCACTTCAGAGAGGCTAGAGATCACCAGTTCTTTCTAATATTTGGGAAGTAGAGATACTAAACAGATTTGGGAAGCTCAATTAGAGGGGAACCTTGCAAACACTCCATGTAGACATCTGTGCATCTATTTATTTATTCAATCAACAAAAAATAAGAGTACCTACTATGTGCCAAGCACTATGATAGGAGTAGACAAATGAAGAATATTCAGTTCTTGCCTCAAATAACTCATAAGGATATATCTCATATATTCTGGTAATCTATGAACTGGTAAGATACCCCAATACTTAGGTAAAACAGCATTTATTTATTGTGTTGATGGTTTTGAGGGTCAAGGATTCAGGTAGCACACAGTAGGGATGATTCATTTTTGCTTCATGATATCTGGGGCCTCAGCTGTAGAAGCTGGAATAACTGAAGATGGCCATAAATGCTCAATTGGGACTATCTGTCTGGGACCTCAGTTCTCCATGAGGCATCTGCTGGGGCCAGAATATCCAATATGGAATATCTTTACTCCTCCTCTGGCACAGGGCCTGGGATGGCTGAGTGACTGTGGAATGGCTGACATCGCTCCCTTTGGTGGTTTCAGAGCAGATGAACTTACATGGCTTCTGGCTTCTCTCGAAGTGAGGATTTCAAGAAAGAGTGTTCAAAGAGGTCCAGGCTGAAACTGCAAGGCTTTTTATGACTTGACCTCAGAGATCCTAGAGTGTCATTTCCTTGTTGTCAATTATTCAAGTCATTAAGAGCAGCCCAGATTCAAGAGAAGGAAAGGAATAGACCTTATCTTGATGGAAGAGAAGCATAAATATATAGAGAAGGAATATGCTGATGCCAATCATCTTGGAGACAAAGAACTTCATCAAGTATGCTGTGATGTTCAGATGGGACATTGTAAAGCAAATGATGTTCAGATGGGACATTGTAAAGCACTGATCCTTTCTACATCTAAGCAGCATCAGCTTTTTCACTTTAAATTCCTTCTTTTTCATGGACACAGACAGAGGGTGGTGTTTGCCAGGGGAAGGAGGGTTTGGGGGAATTGGAGAAGGGTATAGAGGGGATAAATGGTGATGGGAGGAGACTTGACTTGGGGTAGTAAACACACAATACAGTGTATAGATGATGTGTTATGGAATTGTGCACCCAAAACCTGTATAATTTTGTTAACCAGTGTTACCCCAATAAGTGCAATTTAAAATAAATAAATAAATAGATTTCCTCTTTTAACAGCTGATTATGAGAACCACGATTTTCCTTAAAAGTGATAGTATAAACTCTGATGATATTTTCAAAATGTTATTGCTTATTTGAAGCATAGAACCTACAAATTTTTTTTTTATTCAGTGACCTATTTATATTTATTGAGTACCTACTATGTACTCGATATTTCTGTTAGGCCTTGGGCACCTGGCCGGACCCTTTTTTCTATGGGTACCATCATTATACCTTGTTTCTGTTACATGCTGCATGTAAGGGACATCCATAAAATGTGTGCCTACTTGGATCAACCTGTGATGTGCCCGGGCTGTCACCTGCAAGAACAGTGGAGTATTTTCTTGGTACCCTCCTCTCCCAGCACCTTCCAGAAACTAATTAACAGAGATATCTGACTTCCCAGAACACTGTTCCAGTCAACATCATTCTCGGTCTGCCTTGGTCTGGGCCCTTACCCAGACGGTACCCACAGACCACTAACTGGTTTGTTCTTCATCCTCCTTTAATCCATGTCCCACAGTGTTGGTTGAATGGAGCTTCTGCAAAGCAAATGTAATCCTATCACATCCTCCTTCAAACCCTGCAGTAGCATCCCATCACTAGCAATATCTCATATCAACTCTTGATATTTCTGGAGCCTGTATGTTTTAAGGAAAGCACTAATCTGAAAATTCTGCTGAGGGATTTGAACTTCAGATAAAGGAGTGATACAACTGCAGAGCAACCATTTTACAAATGTAGAATCTGAAGCATAAAGGAGTGAACTGACTCACTAAGATTATATTGCAGTTGAAAGCATCAGAGTAGGATCTAGGGAGCAAGAGAATCAGAGAGGGAGAATCTCCAATAATAAATCATATGACTCTAAATACATAGGTTCAACTTAGTGTAGTAATGTAAAGTTAGTCATTTGTGGTTTAAATGACACTAGACTGTGGCTTCCATACATTTAGAGAAACCAATTCTTGAATGCTTACTCAAGATCCTTAGCTGTCATTGCTTAAGGACAGACACTTGGTTTGCATTGAATATCCCCAGAAAGCACAATAAATGTGCCTGTCAACTCCAGGACAGCTGTCCGACAATTAGGACAATAAAGGAAAGACTTTATCAAAACTGAGTGGAGACTTTTCTAGACAGCAGTAGTTCAGACCTGTGTTGACCTTGGAGCGCTACTTGAATGAATCTTTAGTGTTTCTCTGGTTGAAGAAGCTTTATATTAGGTGATCACTATTATATTTAGTTTTCATCAATCCTATGGTCCACAATCAATATTTAAGAATTGCATGGAAAATCTGGAGGAAACCCACTAAGTACATTGCAAACATTATTTATTACCAGTGATGCCACTGGGTGAGATGTTAATCCACTCTGTTTCTAGCAGCTGCCTATTCTAATGTCAGCCAGGTTGACTCAGAATTCATTTTCTCTAAGGTAGAGGCATTAAATACCAGGGCATTTTATTATCTGTGCCTCACTCAGAGACATTTTAAATATATTTGTGGATTTTAAAGCCCTCGCTACTTTCTTTCATGAGAGAGAAGCTATGTCACAGAACTTTGGGAAAAAATTTGCTAGCAATTAAGTGGGTAAAGAAATGTGTTTGCTATGTTGCATATTTCAACATTGCTCAGAGAGTAGGTCTTAAAAGTTCTTATTACAAGAAAAAAGTTTTTTGTAACTATGTAAGGTGACTGATGTTACTAGACTTATTATAGTGGTCATTTCTCGATGTACACAAATATTAAATCCTTATGTTTCATATCTAAAACCAATATAATGCTATATGTCAAATAAGCCTCAATTTAAAAAATGACAACAAAAAAGAAATGTATATGTACATCTCATGTGAAGGCAGAGATGCCTATGGCAGCATTTCATGCTTGGAAAGCAGTGGGGAGGACCATTCTGGTGGGTCTCTGGGTGAGTGAATGGTTCTTGGAGATAGCTCTAGTCACAGGCTGGGGCCAGACTTCAGAGTCTTGAGTCCAAGCAAAGGGATGTGGACTTGACATGTAAATTAGTGGTCTTCACTGGGTTCTACAAAGAAGCCCCTGGAATTTTGAAGAGGAGCTCCAGAGCTCCCTCAGAACTGCCTTAGTGGGTGAGAGCCAGGCTGAGAGAGGGAGGCTCTAGGCCAGGGGTTCTCAAAATATGGTCCCTGGATCTACAGCACCAGCATCTCCTGGTTACTTCTTTGAAATGTAAATCACTTGGCCTTAATCAGATTTACAGAATTAGAAAATCTGAGATGGATCTCAACAATATGATTTTTAATAAGCCCTCTGGTTAATTCTGATGCAAGATAAAAATTGAGAACCAGTGGGCTAGGCCTTCCACCTCAGCTTCAACAGAATGAATTTTGGTCTTGTCTGTTTTATGTATTGCACTTTTATGTAAGATTTCATATGAGAAGGGGTTCAGGGGCTTTATAAAAGTGAAAATCAATACTACAGACAAGGGGGGAACTGTGACTCTCATATGGTGTTCATTGTAATTGAATATATACACACACATACGCACATGTGCACATGAGGTCTGACCAGAAAAAGTCCAGCCATTGTTAACATAACGAGGATGGTTTGCGCGACATTGACACAACCTGGCAGCCAAGGAGAGTGGACTGGAATGCACGCACATGAACAATGATGACTTCACTGTACTAGTCAGTGGGGGCAGTAGAAGCTGTTGAGTGAGCATGTGAACTGGGTGGTCATCACATTCAAAATGACTGAGCAAGTAGGGCAACGAATCTGCATCAAATTTTCCATTAAGCTAGAACATTCCTCCATGGAAACTATTCAGATGATTCAGAAGGCTCATCTATGGGCAACTGGTGATTGACAGCTTCATCATCACTACATGCCTGCTCATGCATTATGTCTTGTACAAAGTTTTTGGGTGAAACATCAAATCACCCAGGTGACTCAGTCCCCCTACAGCCCAGATTTGGTGCCCTGTGACTTCTGGCTTTTGCCAAAACTAAAATCACCTTCGAAAGGGAAGAGATTTCAGACTGTTGATAAGATTCAGGAAAGTACGACGAGGCAGCGGATGGCAATTGGGGGAACTGTGTGAGGTCCCAGGGTGCCTACTTTGAAGGGGACTGAGGCATCATTGTCCTGTGTACAATGTTTCTTGTGTCTTGTATTTTCTTCAAAAAAAGTCTCTATTTTTCATATTGGCTGGATACCTTGTGGACAGGCTACACACACACACACACACACACACACACACACACACTGCAAAAACCAAACTTTTGTCACACTGCCTTATAGAACTTGTCCCCTTTACCCACTTTCCTTCAATCCTATTCAGATTGATTCTTTTTTTCTGGGTTGGGTTTTATAAGGGCAGGACATATATTAGCTTTTTCTTGGTCATTTATGCTGACTCTTAGTTTAGATATAGTTTTTGATGAAAAAAGGAGAGAAGGAGCAATGGAGTCATTATATTGTCATTTTGTGGATAAGTAACATATATGATTCCATTGAATAAATTCTTGTGAGGAGTGCTACACTCAAGTACTTTGTCCTCTGTGTTTTTGTAATACTTTCTATGTATTTATCACAGCACATGCCCTACCAGTTATCTGTATTCATGTTTATGTTTTAATCTCCACTAAAAATCCATGGCAGGGCCACATCTCACTTATCCTCTAATAGTTCCATGATTATAGTAAACACTTAGTAAATATTAACTTGGAAAATAATTTACAAAAACAAAACTTTTATAAATAAAGCCACCAGAATTCTTTGTCCTTACTTCCCTCTTAGAAAGTTAAACAGAATCAAGTTTGGACATTCCTTTTTATAGAAAATTCTAGGAAAGAGACAGGTAAGATGAAATTGACAGAAGCGAAAATGGACACTTGAAGTCGGCATGCTTGATATTTGTTTCCTTGTTTCTCACTTGACATTCCAATTACGTCTAAATCATGCTGGAATACAAACCATCTCTATCAATTACTGTCTTTCAGCAGATCTTATAGAGACAAATGATAGGGCTGTGACATCCTTCAGCTTTAGACAGAAATCTCTTGAGCAGCAGAAGCAAACATTAGTGACCACTGCATAGAATGATATATTCTAGGGAATACAGCCTGCACGTGGGTTTCTAAAATGACTAATTCTTTCTCCTGTCTTTGCTCATTTTGGTATGTATTCGGAGAGAAACAAACTTTTGTTACATTGCCGCTAGGATATGGTTTTATAATTTGAAACCATGCAACATATTTTTCCTTTTTCATTTCCACTTTGTGTTTCATTTATACCCTTACCTCAGCTAGTTCAAAAACACTGGGACCCTTATCAAGGTCCCTTTAAACAGGAAAATTAGATTTTTATTGGGAATATATTATCTATTCCTCTATCCTCAACAGCAAGCTATTGCTCACTTTTTCTTCATGATATTAAATACAAATTCCACTGGCACATAATGTGAACAGCTAAAACTTAATGGTCTCATCCACCAAAAAGAAGGAACAATTATGCAATATAATAGAGGTGCTAAGTATCACTAACATGTCAATCATATTACAATACATACAGGGTCTAACAGAAGCAATGCCTGCTTGAGTGTGGTTGGCAGGGTAATAATATGGGTGTAATAATTTATAGTTTTACTCTGAACATTTTGCCTAAAATGTCATATGGTGTGCTTGAGTGTGATATTGTAATGTTACAGAATTACATGCTTATGATTTTGTAATAAAAGATTTTATAAGAAAAGGGGCATAATTTGTGCCATAGCCTGTAAATGTATGAAATTAACACATTGTACACATTAAATTTATACAATGTTATTCATCAGATATATTTAAATAAGAAAATTATTAACAGTCTTTGGATGTTTGCCCCATTGATAACTTCCCAAAAGTTATGAACAAACTACTTAAAAGCTATTAGGTGTTTTGCTTCTGCCAGTTCTACTTCTTGTCCTGGGGTATTTAAAATGGTAAACCCAAATGATTATTTTGGGACAAACATGTCAAATACACATAAGTATCAATAATAACATTTGGTTGAATGACACTTATTTAGATGCCTTTTGCACACTGACACTTTTCATTTGTGCCATGTGTGCCCACTGACTGAAAGGTTTCCCTGTAATATTAGACTTAGGTTGCTGATTACCAGAAAAAGTCATAGCTAAGTTCAGTTTCAGCCACCTGCAGCCTTGAAAGGTCTTCCTTATGGGTAACTTGCTTAGTCACACAGAGCATCAAATGGAATCCTAGTATTAAAAATTTAAGTAATTGAATGTAATGCTCTTTAGGTAGCACTAATCTATTTACCTTCGTAGTGTTGAGTCCTTTATGATTCAGAAGTAAAATTTGATCATATTCCTCAAGCAATGACATTGGTTAAGGAAAGTGGAAGAAATCCCTCTTGGTCATGAGGTCTTGGTGGGCTAATTCCTTTGTTAGCACACTACTGCAAAATAATGTTCTTTGGAAATAATTTTTTAAATTGGCTGCACATGTGTAGCTAGACAATTTCATTTCAAGCTAAATAAACACGATTAAGTCTGGCAGTTATTCAGATGCCACAGAAACATTCCAAATTCATTTTATCATGATAAATGTATAATTGCTTTCTGGGAGTAGCAAGAACATACTTCTACCCATAACACTTTATAAATGTTTCTTTAAATTTTTGAAGTTTTAATTTTAAATAATCCCCATAAAATTATCTTAATTCCTTATCTCCACACTAGTTATACGCATGACTTCATATTCTTTGATAATCAGTCATGGTTCATACATCTGTATAGATCCTATATAGATGTGCTCTTGCGAATTCTGCCTAACGAGTAATTAGAACTAAAGCTAAACTTTGGTTGTAAAACTAAAACTGACGAAGTTGAAGGGGCATGGGATTTCTGCCTCTCAGTTTCCAGGCTAGGGGATAATGGTAGGGTGGGGTAAGGAAAGGAATCCACATGATGTGGATCTGGTCAGCTCGAACACTGGTTTACAAGCAGGAGTGCACTGATTTTTATCTTTCTGGAATGCACATAATAAAAAGATTGAGAAATTATCATGCAAAGAGGCAGCTGAAGGCAAGTTAAGTGCTCTTACATGTTTAAAAGAGAGAATTATCGGAGTACCTCTATATGAGAAACACTAAAGCACATACCCAAAAACACATTTCAGTGAATTTGTATAATACACCAGAAAGAATCCTGAGCTGGCATGTAGGCTGTGTGACCTTGGCAAAGCACTTTATTTCTCTGTGTCTGTCTCCTAGGTTAAAAGATACGGAGTCCCACCGAGCTTTAACATGTATAACACTTCTGTCATTGAAACAGAATCAGGAAGGGAAACTTACCAAATCTTTTATTTTCCAGGTACACAACCCACACTAATGACAATAGACACTAGGTACAGACTTTCATTGTGTATAGACCTAGAAAACCTGAAATGCTGGGGTGTACAGCTTACTTTTCCATTTGTTTTCTGAAAGGAAGCAGGCCTTCTGTCCTGGGTCACACAGCTAAGGTGGGAAGCATGCATTCTGAATGCAAACCTGCTTTTACTTCATAGAAATACAATAAAGTACTCAAAAGCACTAGGAAGCCAAAGAGTAAGCCAAATATAAAAACTGTATAGATTCTTTACTTATTTCAGAAAAAGGTGCCAATTGCTATACTTAAATCAATGAGAACAATGGCTAAATTTTTGATAAAAGCAAAGCACGGTGAGGAGCTTAAATTCGTGTCGGTAATAGACATGGAGGCACTTGGCCAAATGTTCTCTTTTTTATCTCCTTAACTAAAAAAGTGGACCAATATTTACTATCAAACAAGATAAAGGTAATTTAATTAAATTTGCTAGTAAGCACACAGTGCTTATAAAATTAACTTTAAAAAGTATATCAAAAGCTTTAACAGGGCCTAAAATCACTGTCATTGTTTGCAGTGTTGAGCCAGAGGCCCTATGCTTTTCATCATTCCTCCTTTCACGTGGCTAGGTCCATGCCCTTACCAGTGGAGAGTGCTCATTCAATGGCTCGCCTGGACTGCTGGCAGAGGTAAGGAAAGAATGGGCAAAGAAGAGGTGGTGGTATTGAGCTGCTATGCTGAATCTCCTTATTCTAAGGCAGGCTGGGCCAGAGAGAGGTAGAATGGGGGCTGTCCTGAAGTAAGCAAGCTCACCTGTCACTTTTATTATAATTGCAAGTTTGTTCTATTTACTAGTTTCACTACGAGATCTTTGAGGGTAGAAGTAGTATGTTATTCTTTTCCCTATCTTAGTGCAAGGCACACGGTAAGCACTTACTGTAGATTTATAAAAGGGATGAATAAATGACCCCCATCTCCTTTGGAGCCCCTTTCCCCCTCTTGTTTCATGTGTTAGGATAATTGATTAGGTTAGGAAGTTCCTTATTTAAAACTTTGGTGGCTCCCTTGAGTTTTCCTCCTTTAACTCATTCACATCGTGAAGTGAATTACTTCAATCTAGTAATCTGTGAGCGCCCGGATCTCTGGTTGGAGAAGAGGTCTATGAAGGGAAGGCCTCCATGGGGCTGAGGGCTTTGGACTACTGAAATCAGTATTGGGGGGCTGATAGACCAAGTAAAGGACATGAGGGAGTCAAGGGGAGTTTATTCAGGGCCAGAGTGGTTACCTTTACAGAGATTCCACTTCCCAAGCCAATACCGATGGATTTGACAGCACAGCCTGCCAATTGTTTCTGTAAACACTTAGCATTTATCAACACGCAGCAGCATGGTGATGCTGCTATTTGGTGGCCAAGCCTGGAAGCTGCCCATGCCAGCTTTTCCCAAGTTACTAACCTATATTCTATGGACCAGATTAGCTGTGCTAATGAAGAAAAGAGAAAGGCCCCCATGGCCCCCTTTTCCCCCCTCTCCTTTTTATCATCAGCGTGGTCTAGCATCCCTTTGACAGAATTTACCACTTAATAGGATATTTGGAATATGTTCCCTTGCTCTTCCTCACCACCCTCCCACGCCATTTATCTTAATCAACTAATACCCTCTCTTCCAAGCTTAGAACACAGGGTTTGCACTCACAGCTCTCGACCGGGCCTGATGAATTACCTACCCGCCTTCTTCTGAATATTTGTGCCCAAATGCCAGGATGTCGGATGCCCGTCCACTCCCATCACAGACAACAACTGGCACGGGAGGTGTGTCTCGAAGGTACTCCAAGACAATTGAGATCACGTTGGGTCCTCCTTCCACAATGAGCGCCACCACTGGAACGCCTTGACCGATTCCTGCATTAAAAAAGGAAAATAAAAGGAAAAAAGAGAAAAGAACACAAAGCCAGCACACCAAAGAGACAAAAAAAAAAAAAAAAAAAAAAAAAAAAAAAAAAAAAAAAAAAAAAAAAAAAAAAAAAAAAAAAAGAGAGAAAAAAAAAAGCACAAACTAAAATTACTGAGCACAGAGGGAGGTAACAACATATGAGGGAATAAAGTATTGAGCAAAACTTAACAGAAAGCCTGTCCACAGAATGCTCCCACCAGAAAGTCTCTTTGACTTTGCCCTTTCCCAACACTTCCCAGGACGCTGGGGGTCAAGGCACTGATTACTGTGCTTTACAGGCAAGGGCATGAACGGGGGGAGGAGAGAAAGGAACTGATTAGCAGATGAAGCCCTGGGCCAGCAGCCAAAGGTTGGCAGACAAAGGTGATCTTAAACAAGTCTTGTATGTATTCATTGGTTCAGTTTCTTACATGGAAAATGGGAAGTTAATAATTCCCCCTTCCTGAAGCCAACACAGTGGTAAGAAAATGTTTAAATGGTTCTTTTTTATTAAAGACTATCAAAATCAGCTGAAGGCATATTTTAACTTGTCAAATCAGCTACTGGCTAAATAATGGGTTTATTTCTGACCATAAATGATCAGCTTGACTATTGATTCCTAACAGCATAATAGTCATAATGGGGTTCCAGGAGACATGGCATCTGCCATCTGCCATTACAGCACCCTTCATACTGAGCAAGGTGCCAGGCACATGGTGGCTGGTCAGTAAACATTTGTTCAATCCAGTGGTTTCACAGACCTTTCTTAAAATATTTAAGCAATTATGCTGAACCATAAGACACTGCTGTTTTCAAGTAAAAAAATTACCCTAACATCAGCACTTACCTATGGCTGAACCTAACATATTAAAAAGAACTATTAAAAACAAAGGTCTATGAGAGACATGCTAAAGAAATCAAATTCATTTTCAAATGTCTTATCAAGTATCATCATTTGTCATTGAATAGTCAATTTGGTATCACACTGCATTTTCTCATTCAACTTTGTTGGTTTTAGTAGGGTACACAAAACAGTTGTCTTAAAAAAAGGGCTAATCAAGATTCTAGACCACTCTAGTCTATAAATAGGAAGTAAAATAAACCTTTAGTCATCTTAGCTCTCCTTCTTCCTTCTTCAGCTATGGTTTTATCTTATATCAAGAAACTCCTTTCCTCTGAGAAATACCAGTTTGGGGTTTGGTTTCTCTCTCTATTAATAAGAGATTTTATTTGACTTGTGTATGACCTGTTTTACTTCTAAATTGGTGTTTTTACATGGCTTGATTTTCAACTTGTAGGAGTGTTCCAAAATGCCAGTTATAAAAAATGGATGCTGTTTTAAGTCTACATTTTAAAAGTGTAAAAAAAAAAAATGACAGTTGTTGATCAAGACCAGATGCAAAGATTTGTTGTTGTTGTTCCCCAGAGGGAACTGGGAGAGAGAGAGAAGACTCGTGGTCCCACCAGAGTCTTCTGTGCATGGAGAAGTTCGGAGAGTTCCTCCTTCAAATCCCGGGAGAAGGAAGTGAAAGGCCATGCTGCTCTCTCCTTTGACCCAGAAGCCCTTCACGACTTGCACAAAAGGTTGCTTTAAAGCTCTGTTTGGGTGTCTCTGAGGAGGACCCTTTTCCCATTGCTGCTGATTAGAGGATTAAGTAAATTCCTGTTGAAAGGCACTTTGAAGATTAACATCTCATTTGAAATGTTAATACAGCACATTTCTTTTGGAGGAGAATTTGCTGACATAAAAAATGCTTACTCCTATAGATTTGTATTTTAATGTGTCTTGGAAGTGTGTCTTTTCCAGCATTTAAAAAGTTAGTTTATAAAGCATTTCTCAAAGTACTATGCTGTTTAACTTTCCTTTTTGTTTAGTTTTAGCACTTACTCCCATATTGCTTCATATCAAGAAACAACGAGCTGCACCTGATATTTTATACCAAATGATATATTTAGACTTATTCCAGGATCTTCTAAGGGAGGGCTTTTCCAAATTTTGACTCTTGAGCACTGATTCTGTCAGTGAGATCTTTACTCCAACTCACATAACAACTGTGATCTACTCAGTGTTCTCAAAGAGGAAGAAGTCATGAAGTGGACTTTCTAGAATGTTCCAGTGATCTAGAGTCTACAAGACAATAGATAAGATGGCTGGAGACCCCTCTTAGTTTATGGGTGCAAAGGATCAATTTTCAAAGGATGATCTGAGAGCAATAAATTGCTTGTTTGTAATTAAGTTGTTATACCCTCCAGAAGTGCAGAGGTTTAGCATTCCTATGTTAGGAGTAAAGTTGTAATCAATTATAATGATGAAAAACTATATCAATTCTATATCTATTTATGATAAGTAGATTAAATTTGCTAATATATGGCAACATTAAGCCTTTCTATCAAGACACACAAACATACATACATATTATCTTTGTTTTTGAGAAAAGAAAATCTTAAATAATTAGTAATGACCTAAAACAATGGTTCTTAGCCTAATTTTTAGAGATTAGGATCTTTTAATACTTTCATGGATCTGATGACAGCTATTCACACTTTCTCTGAAAAAATAACTGCACATATGGACAGTCACAAAAAATACTTCTATGCAATTTCAAAGGGGTTCATGGATCCTTGAAGCCTATTCAAAAACTTGCTAATGGACCCTTACATAACCCCACCCTAAATTAAGCACATTGGTATAGCTGCAAAGAGCACTGACTTGTATTCTTTTGTGAAGCTCACTGAGGCCTATGAGACAAGCTCTGGAATGAGGTTTCAAATAAAACTATGCCCAGGGCAGCTATATCATGTTATTGCTGCCGTGTTACATTGATTGGCTTAACTTCCCAGGATGGAGCACCATCTATAGGTTATTCTCTTCCCTCCCCTTCATTTCTCTTCCTTGTTTTTGTTTCTTCTGTCCACACTTCCATTCTACATTACCTTTTATAGACTATTAAAAATACTCTATAGAGAAATCAACAAACTTACAAAATAATATCTGTAGTACATAACTTCAATAGTAAAGAAAAAAACTTTTTAAAATATCAAGAGTGGTATGTTTTTTATTGTTGACATAAAGGAAACACTCTGGGCATCAACTGCAGATCCAGGTGGATGCCCAGGGCCCGCACCATTCTCTTTATGCTCATAAAAATCAATATAAATTCCTTTGAACATCCTCCTAGATGGGTTTAGGCCTTACTCAGCCAAACCCATCAACCATTCACAAAAATAGTTGTTTAGACCCACGGTTTTAAAAATATAATCTCTATTATTTAGGGAAAAGAAGTTTAATTTTATCTAGATCCCTCAGGGACCTTTTGGTGAATACTTGTTCTTTTAGTTTTGAGGAAAAGTAAGTTAATTTCTTATTTGATTGCAATAATTTTTCTTTTTCTACCATAACCGAAGACTCGTGGTAGTTCTTAGAGATACTAAATTTCCATTAGAATTTAATTTTAGAGCACTGTAGATTTACTTAAGAATCTTTTGTAGATTCTTGCCACACTCTAGCTTTTGCAGTTTTAGAACTGGATGCATTCTAGCCTACAAAAACATGCGCATGAGTCACGGATTTGGTAGCTATATTCTGCAGGATGACCGAGGGCTCTTGAATTACAAACTAAACCCAACTGTGTTTCACAGAAGATAATCTCTTAGACTTCCATAACGTTTTGTTGTGACTGTGATGCAGTTCAACCTGGGCTCCCAATAAGCAAAAAGTGTCAAAATTGGCTTAAACGGAGACTGGGTGGGGTATTGTGAGGAAGGGAGGTGGAAGGAATGGAAGAATGTCTTCAAATTCCAAAGGCCTTTTTTCTCTCTTCCTCCCTTTTTCTGCCGACACAAGACCATAATTTATGATCAGTTCAGGCACTTGAGAAACCATGTGGTGTGTTGTAGTGGACTGCTTAGACAACTGAAAAGTTTGATCAAACTGTATTAACACTTTGGTTTTAAGTTAACATCAAGCTAAACTAACACATTGGTTTTACATCAACACTATATATGATCAAGAATGCCTATGAGCCAAAAGAATACTTTATTTGCTGTTGGAGAATGGTTTATATTTACATGGCATTAGAATGTAGCAGACTGATCTTTAGCTAAATCCTAATGACAAAGGCCACACAGATCATGTGATGATTGCAGCAGAGGTCATTCGTAAAGGAGGGTTTGAGTTTTATGTGAGAGGTAACTTCCTGAGGATCTTGAGCAATTCGGGACTGTGTCTATCAGTGGTGGGTGGACATTTCTGTTTGACATTAGTTTGACAGCTAACGCCGTGTAGCAATAACATGACTGGCCTTGCCAGCTCTGGAATTAAGTGATTCCTGACTTAGAAGTTTGTGTGAAGAATTCATATGCTTTGAAATTATGCATATCAGACCTTATTAATATATTTTATTTTTTATAATTTAAAATTTGCATAGTTAAGTTTTGCATAAAATTAAAAAGCATGGAACATGTCCCCTTCATCCAATCTGTCCCTTAAATGGCCTGGTCTTTGATTCAATGGTTGACTCAACCAACAAAACACTGATCACCATTTCCTGTATTTGGACTACATAATGGGGCCATGACAACTCAGCAACCACCTGAGATCATGCATTTTTCAAATAGAACCTTACATAGACTTGAGGGACATTAGCAATTACTGTAGGGAGGGGAAGAGTAGCAGTTAAGCTACTTGTCTCATTTGAATGGTCTCTTATTTACTGCCCACTTGAAAAGAAATGGCCCAGATTTGCACAATACCACAGCTTCTCACAGATAGTTCCAGATTTAGATTCTTGATGTACTTAACTTTTACTGCCTCTCTTCTGTGGTCTGGAAGTTGTGGGATGGATTTATGAAAACTCTACAAGGCTGGTAATCAGTTGTGTTTAACTGGCAACACTCAAAACTATTCTTGTTGATCCAGTTTAAGGTGCTTCTTACAATTAGGAATATTCCCAGTGCATGAATATTCAGGTACAGCTGAATATTATTGTACAGAAAGAGAATATTTAATATGCTGTTTATGCAAAAGGGAATGTTATTGAAAACCTTTGAGCTTCTAAGGAACAGAGTATGCCCAAGAAAATATCTAGGGATGATATGAGAAAAAAACGCATCTCATTTTAACTATAATATATCTTCAGTCATCTATGGAAGCAGATGTTTTATTTATTGCCTTCATGGTTTGGAGATAGGATACAATATCTCTTCAAGACAACAGAACCATAAATGGAATGTGTCTGAGTTTTCAGGGAAACAGGTAATAAACCAAAATACCTTTTAGAGAATCCTGATGATGTTCCTCCACAAGTGAGTGTCACACCCACTGCAGAACAATTGGGTGTATCATTATTACCACACTTTTTTTTTGCCTCTATAATTCTGCACCTAAATTAACGCTTAGGAAAGTACTTGGAATTATAAAGTATTGCACATGCTACTAAGCAAAGTAAACACACAACAAGATGCTTCACTTTCAGGTACCCGTGGTTCTCTAGTGGGGAAGAAATTCCTTGAAAGATGGCTGGGGTCTTTCCTTGTGGTTGGGACTTCACAAGGCATAAATTTTCAACCCACTGTAGGACTAGGCAGGGGTAAAAATAATGTGAATTTATTAACTGTCTTTTCCTATCACCGCCAATCCCTATGGCAACTCCATTATTGCTGTTTAACTTAATGGGCCACTTCCATATACAATCTTTCTATATTTAAAGCTAGTATCAATATTTCAGGAAAAATAAACATGTATTTTTTATCTTGGCATTTAAAATCTCAGCATATTTGACTGGAGATACTGTATTTTGCCCTGTATAGTGTGCACTTTTTTGTCCAAATTTTTGAGGGAAAAATAAGGATGCACATTATACATGGGTAAAATGGTTCCATGTATAATGTGCACAAAAACGTGGGTGCATGTTATATACAGCAAAATATGGTATGAGGCTGTCAAGACACTGAAGATAACAGAATTTGGATTAATGGGAATGCCTCTCTGAGGCAGTGATAACAGAATGAAAATAATGGTACATAGCATTTCTTATCCTGGGGACTGAGACTATAAAATCTATTGCATTAATATAACAAACCCCATTTTTTCTGTTTGTTTTCAATATTGTTGAAGTAATATATTTTGTGAATTATCAATGCTACAGATATTTCCATAGAAATCCTGTACTAGCCCCCACCAGCTGGCTTTTATTTTTAGCATTGTCTTCCTGCTTTGCTTTTCTGTCCAGCAATCAGAGGCCAAAGGACAGAACCGGAGGAGTGGATGAGTAGATTGAATGGGGAATCTCACTAGCCAGCCAAGGTCACTGTGGCATGTGGCCTGGAAACACTCATCATGTATCCCCTGTCCACACTCCCTTAGAGAATTGAACTATCCACAGCACAGAAGGGCTGCCTTACTTGGCTTCTTTCACTCCTGGTTTAATTCCAGACCTGCGGTGGGCTAGATTTACCTTCCTGGAATTGGAGTTGAGACCCTGGGCCCAAAGTGAGTAACTGGGAGATGGGTGGGCGTTTGTATTTGTTGAGTAAATCCTCTATTACTGGTGGCTTTGATGGGACTGTGTGAGGGAGAATAAACAGGCAAAGAAGCCTGTATGCAGGAAGAATAAAAGGGAACAGGGGGCGCCATGGAAGAGAGAGTGTGTGGTCTGAACAAGACGGGGGCAAAGGGTATGTGTGTGAGAGAGAGATTTCCAAGATTGTGGTGACTTTTCAGTCCAAGTTGCAGTCACTTGGCTGTAGTTCCTACACAGAGTCCCCTATAGACTAGGAGAGACAATTGTTTTTTTCTGAAGAAGGGTGAGATACTAAGTATTTTATGCTTTGTCAGGACAATGGGTCAAACTGAGAACATCATGCAAACACTTATATAACAAGAGAGAAAACAAATTTAAATAAAATTTTAAAGAATATATTTTAAAATACAATGAAATTTTTGTACTACAGGTATACTAAGGAGAAAAAGGGAATTTGTGTGGATGCTGAAATTTAAATTTCAAATAGTTTTCATATGTCATAAAGCATTATTTGATTTATTTTTAAACATTTAAAAATGAAAAAGGACATTCTTCGCCCATGAGTCATATGAAAACAGGGTGGAGACACATTTCTGTCTCCTTATCAAAAAATACCCTTTTTGTATTTTGAGTGAGTTTCTTTTTATTGCTACCAAACATTCTCCTCCTTAGGTTCACCTCTTCTCACTCCACAAAGCCTTCACTTGTCCTTACCTACCCTAAAAGTCCTCATGTGTGCTTTCTCAGTATGCAGACGCTGGCGTGGAGAGAGTCCTTGAGAGGTTTTTGTATAAGAATTTTGGATAGCAGATTTTTTTTTGAGGCAGGGCTTTAAGAGCAACATTCAAGCCAAAATTGAGCAAAGACTTCTAGCTCTACAAGTGTCAAGTGGGCCTTCCTTTTGGAGCATAAACTGATGCTCATGTGGGAAGCCGGTTACTGGTCATGGTGAGCTGCTCCACTTCTCTCACTTTAAGGTCGAAGATGTCACCCGTGTTGTATAAAAACGAACTTTACCCTAACAACAGCAGAAGAGGTTTTGATCCCCTGTTTGGAGAGCTCTGTACCCAGTGGAGGAGAAAGCAATCACTCTTTGATTATCCTTAGTTCCTGGAGAGCAGCACCATCTTCTACATGAAAGTGGGCTGGGGCCTTTGTCTGCTCCCTCCCTGGCAGTGTGGGCCCCCAGACTGGGGTTTTGCCATGATTTCAGTGAACATTCCTGGAAGCATTTTTTCACACAACACCACTACCATCTTTTTCCTACACTTTGAACGATTTGACCTATTTTGCATTCCCTCCAATTGAGATTTTTCCATAGATTTTGGACTGCGAGCCTGGAACTGGGCTGAACCTGTCCTGTCCTTGTTCTTAGCCTCCAATTCTCACTCCCATTATTACTCCTCCCTTCATTTGTCTGCTGGCTTCCTACTGACTCCCACTTACCCTCTCAGCATGGGTGACCAGTCTATTTTACCTCCCTGCTACTGTAAACTTTGACAGCGTGGTTAGACTTCACAAAATTAATAGTGTGTTATTTGGAACCATGCACGTCTTTAGTAGGGCAAAAAGAGACCTTGATATACATTGATACACCAAAACCACATTTTGATTTTCTACATGTTATCTAACACACAGAGTTGGTACATAATTCATAGGGTTGCTCTGAGTAATAAAGAACTTATTATTTATAAAGCACTTAGAGCAGATCCTGGCACTTACTAAGTACAATATGTTTAAACAAATGCAAACAAGGTTTCTTATTTATATTTATTAAGTTTATATAACATTTCTACTTTAAGTGTATAAATTATTTTTGAAGATGAAAGTAAAATGAATGCACTTTATATGTTTAAACCAAAAAGATGCTCTGAAAAATAAATAATCTGAAACATGCTCTAAGTTTAAATAGTCTCTCATGCAGAGCAATAGCATGCTTCAGAACCCAATTCCTTTATCTTGTATCCAAATGGCTAAAACTGTCTGTTCTGGGGTAGGTGACATTTTGTGTCATTCCTCAGATGCCTTCTACTAGGGGCCTCTCCTCAGTTCTTCAATCGGCTTGTTAAGTCTTTTGAGTTCTGTGGGTTGGACAAAATATAAATGCCAAATAATAAGATCTATAAACCATAAAACCAACTCCAAGTATATTATATGCTAATAAATTAACTTAGCTTTTGACTTAGTCAATGGAAAACAGTTATTCCCTTATGGGCAGAGAGCGATGATTAAAATATTCTGCTATTAATGTGCATATATGAGAAGTACATCTAAACAACATTCCACATGAATTGTTTCAATAGAAAGCAAACAGCCAATCCCATGGGCTCTAAGGCAAGTATTACTTTCGTAAAAGGAAAGCCAGCATTCTTTTCTTTGGGGCCATTGTTTGCAGGCTGAATGTTTAGATGTAATTGATCTAAGTCTACAAGAAAACTCACCCAAACAAAGCTATAGTCTTCTTAGTCTCTGCTCTGTTCAAAGCCCACATCAAAAGGCATTCATTGCCGTCTTAGATGTGAGGTGACCAGAGTGGTTCTAATTCATTTTACTTTATAATACTTTGCCCACACTCTCCTGTGATGGTGCCCAGGATCTAGGCGCCCACAGCCTGCACAAGTTCCTTTGGCTTCTTGGCAGAAATTAGTAAGCAACAGAGCAGCCAAGGGAATTATGGATTGAAAAAACATGGGAAGACCTTGTCTACAGTGCAGAGCAGAGCTGGGTACGAGAGGCAGATGGCAGGAGACAGGCAAATGTTGCTGGTGGTGTGTGTATTCAATTACCTTTCCAAAATTATTAAAAAATCTCTTTGCATCAGTTGAGGGAGACTGCAATTACTTTTCTCTGCCCCAAATGTAAAAAGGTTCTACTCTCTCTTTAAGGAATGTTTTCTTTGATTTACTTTCTGTGAGGAATTGATACTCCTTCAATTTTCAGATTCAAAGACAAGTTTCCTTGGGTCCCTCCCTTTGACCTCCACTAGTGGAATTAACCAACCTCATTCATGTATTACAAAGTCCATGTGAGTAAGTATGTACCTTGAAAATCTCTTGAAGTTTTATCTCATTAATTACATGTTTGGACATCTCTTTTCTCTATTAGGTTTATCTTTGTATTCCCAGTGTATCATAATGTGCTCTATATGTAGTAGTTTATCACTAAAATTTGGGGTGCAGAAGACAGTCAGGATACTGAATTACCATCAAGTTTATCCTGATTTCTCATACAGATGACAATGTAGATGACAATGTAGTTATTTCTACAGAAGTTTTAAAATGTTTTTATGACATAAACAACTTTCCCTCAGTCAACTGACTTGAGATCCAGGACACGCAGATCTAGTTTAAATTTCTATGAAATCAGGAATTATGCCAAATACCCAGCGTCGATGCTCATTGGTTTTCCTGTGGACTACTAAGATCACTTACTGATTTTCTTGCCTCTCCAACAATCATCACATAACTGCTGATTATTCTCCATAAACACCGAGGATTCCCACTGCTTATGGATAAAGGCCCAAATCCTTTCACATGACAGACAAGCCTCCCATATTCTGGACCCAACCTTCACTTGCAGCCTCATCTCTCTCCAGAACTCTACATTCACTCTGATTCTGATCTCTTCAGATTATTTTCACGATCCTCAGTCTAGGATTATTTAACTTCCCATTAGCCATCCTAATTCTCATGAAGAAGAATTTTTCATAAGCACATCATTGAGTTTTCTATGCTCTTTTACTCACTTGGCTTTTTGGTGAATTTGAGAAGGATAACTAGGCTTGCTCCCTGAGCCTCATGTTTCTTCCCTTTGGCATCTGCCTATAGGAAGCCTGAGATTACGGGGCTCCTCCAGGGGTCCTGCCCCTGAAGGTATGTGTGGTGGGCTGGGGGTGGGAGGAGAAGGCTCACCGTGAGATGCTGCCTAAGTCACAGGAGCTATTAAGTCCATTGGCAAACAGACTTAACACTGTGTCTGCCAACCTCTCCCCCAACTAAAAAATGATGGTTTGAGTTCTATCAAGTGCTTGTTTTATTTCTAAAATTGTTTGGAAGTTGCATGAAGAAGAGAGGTGCTATTTATTGTGGGCCCTCAGAGATCCCAGTTCAATCTTCCAAGTCCAGTTCAAATGTTACTAAATCCTGAGGCCTTTCCTAACTCCCTCAGGAAGTATTAATTATTCATTCTTTTGGAGTCCCATTGTTGTTGTTGTTATTTTTTGTACATTTCTTTTGGCAACTATTTTATTCTGCCTTATTTTCATGAAAGTTTTGTCCACTGAATTATATACTCCATGGGACAGACACCCTCACCCCTCTTAGGCAACATTCTGGTGTTTTCACAGCACCTCACATTTAGAAGATACTTCAAATAAATGCTTGTGATATAAATGCCCAGCCTCTATCCCTCGGGACTAACACAGCTGGAGGGACAGGAATAAATTGGTGGTTGTAAAGGGACTGAGTGTCATATCTGAATACAATACCACTGATGCATACTACTGAAAGTGGAGATGATAGCCATTTAAGTGGCCCCATTGTGTCCTTTCCCACAGGACACAGGCCCCTCTGGGCCTCAGTGGTCAGGGCCCTAGAGAAGAATGTGCTGAGTGACCTGGGTGGGTGATCACATGTCACTTGTCCATCTGGATTAAGTCTGGAAGTGTCCAGATTCTCAGGGACTTGAACAGGCAATTTCATTTCAGCTGTCTGGTACTTTTAAATTGAAGCCTTGCTATTTCTCAGAATTGGACCCAGCTAGAGTCCTGTGTCCTGGCCACTGGGGAGAAAGATATAAACAAAGGTTTACATTCTTCCTCTGGGGGAAGGATGTCCCTGAAAATTATTACTTTCTCTAGTTGAAATGAATAGGAAACAATATGACTGAAATTGAAACCTCAATTCTGTTTCCTCTGAGGTGACTGATATGTTCTAGCAGCTAATGTGCTGGAGGCTGGGAGTGACCTTCATTTGCCACCAAGGTTATTGAAATAGCTGACTGCCATTATCATATATAAGACAGAGGAACGGGACAGGTTATTTGGGATCTAGTAATGGTATTTATTCCAATTTCAGACCAACAGTTGGGAAAAGTGATGCATTTTTATTTGATTATCTGGACAGCTTTTCCAAAAGATAATGTAACTCCAATCTGATCGAGTCTCTACTGTGACTAAATCCTTAGTAAGAAATATGGGTGACAATGTTGTGGGGGACCTTCTTTCCTCTGGCTTCAAGTTTCCATGGGGAGGAAGTTCCATTAGTGAGATACATCCAGCCCCTTATCCTTCCCTTACTCCTCTTCAAGTGTAGAATTGAGTAAACTAATCAGTGGTGTTGAGTTGAGTAACTTAATTAGCGGTGACTAATGCTTGTGTTTCTTGATGGGTTAGAATTAATCAGTAGAGGAGGATTTCCTCCCTCAGCTCCCCATCCTTTGTACTAGTGCCAGTCAGTCATATTAGTAAGAGTGTCTGTTGTAAACCCAAATTTCTCTTGTGGTTGACTGGGTAGGGGCTGAGGTGAACAGGTGAACCCATTTGGCCCTCATACTAAGTCATTATCTCCAACAACTTCATCGTTAATAAAAATGATATTTTAGTCTTCATCTGCCTGGTCCTGGTGTCTAACTCTCAGTCAACTTGAAACTCGTCCCACCAAGAGTGGAGTACATTTTATTGGGCTTCCTCAAGCTTCAACACCATAAATTGCAATACTGTCATTTCCATTTCTGGCTTTATTTTGCGGCAGTATCTAACAAACTTGAGCCTCCTATTGAAGTTTGTGAATAGGAACTTATTTTTTAGGTGCAAATATGGCCTTCTCTGAGAGATAGTTTTTTTTTCTTGATGTCACAGTTCCTTAAAAGAAAATAATAATTATAATGTTTAATTACAAATGGAGTCAAAGCAAGGTTGCTTATGAATTTCAGGGCTGCTGTGAATGATTTCATGTCATGAAGTCCACTTGGCCAATTGAGTGAAGGCCGTTTCTCTCTCCCCGAGGAGTGGTAGCCATTGCTGAGCACTTAACATGTATGTGGCACTCAGCCGGGCTGGTTGCACATGCTTACTCAGCCTGTTCAATAACCCTGTGATAGAGACATTATGATCCCCATTTTACCGTTAAGCGAATTGTATGTCTGCACAGGGTTTCAAAGAGAGACCTGTTGGGAATTGCAGAGTCTGCACTCTGACACTCCACTGGGTTGTATCTCCAGGGCTGAACATATGATTTATCACACCAATATCAGGATACTTTTGCAAGTGAAGGGGTCATCATTAATTGTTACTCTGGGATGACAGGTGTAAAGTGGAACTGGGCAAACCAGTATGTATGGTCACCCTATCTTTCTCATGTCTCAGGGTCTCAAACTCATTTCTGGCAGATTTAAAAAACTGATGTCATCATCAGGTCTTTAGAAATGGGCCTGGGTTTGCTTACTGTTCCTTTGTTGCATCTCTTCCTGCTTAAAAATGCCAAGACTCACAGATGCCCCTGCCTGATTCCTGGGATCAGGTTTCCAGCTCTATCTAAACCACAGCTGTTCATTGTCAGAGATATTCTTCTAGCTACACAGAGGGGTGAGCGCTCCAGGGAAGGATTAGAGCATTAAGTGAAGGAAAATGGCGACAACAATACCTGTAGCGGGAAAATACCAATTTAAAGTGTTTCATATGTTCTAGCACATCCATGATGGTGCTAGAAACAAATCCCTTCTACTTTTCTCTCTTATAAATAAATGCCTCTTTTCATTCTGTCACAAGTCCATTGAAGAGCAGGACGAGGAATCAGGAGACAGCCATGACCCAGGGGCATGCAATGGGTACCTTGGGTCCTAAATCACTGGAGGGTGTTTAGCCTTATTATCCTGCTTTGCCACATTTGTGTGAACAGCCACTTGGCTTATTCCTACTGCTGCCACCATGAATTATTTGGCTGCAATAATAAGCGCTAATACCATCATTCTAGAAAGTGGGCTATCCTAGTGCGCTGTGTAAGAAAATGGCACTCTAAGTACTGCTCTGAAAAGCCCAATTCAAATGTGCAAAGAACTACTTTGTGTATTGGGGTGTGAAGAAATGCCCATTTCAAGTTCTCAGCTCTTCTTATCAGTGTCTGCTCCAGCACAGTGGCTCTCACGTTTGGCAAGTATCACATTGACCTGGAGGAGCAGATAAAGCACATCCTGCTGGGCCTCAACCCTAGAGCTTCCGTGGGATTTGAGAATGTATATTTCTGACAAGTTCCCAGGTGATGCTATTGCTCCTGGTCCATGGCCCACACTTTGGGAACCAATGCCCTGGCATAAAGCTGCAGGGAGAGCAGACATCCCCCTGGGAAAAGAAGTAAAATCTAAGATGTGCCCCCTCATGTAAATTAAGATGAAAGCCCATGGAGTAGGAACAAAACACCCATGTTATGTTTCCAACATATAGAAAATATTTCTATATGTTTCCAACATATAGAAAATGTTTCCATTTTCAAGTCTATACCAGGAGGTAGCAACTTTTTCTGTAAAGGACCAGATAGTAAATATTTTCAGACTTGTAGGCCAGATGGTCTCTATTGCAAATATTCAAGTCTCACTGCATCTCAAAAGCAGCCTAGATGGTACGTGAAAGAATGAGCATGGATTGGCTGTGTTCCAATAAGGCTTTATTTGCAAAGACAGATGGCACACTGGATTTGGCCCATGGGCCGTGGTTTGACAACCTTTGGGTCTAACTAATGCGATAAAAATGATTCACATAAGGCAACATCTGTTAGTTTGCCAAGCCCAAGGTTGCCTATGGTTAATGAGAAACTAACCAAGTTGGAAACCTGACTATCTATGTAAGCCAAGCATTGACACCTGTTCTAGTTGTATGTGATTGATAGAATATGCCCTTACCGGGACATGTGCATTCTTGCAATTCAGCTCCTAGCACCCACTAGGTCAAAAGGAATCTCTTAGCCACTTCATCCTATTTCCATAGGGGTTTCACTGCCCTGCTGGAAATTGCTTATCTGCATTTAATACCTTGTCTACTTGGTACTATGACTAAAACTAAATATTTTCTGTGTAGCAGACTTATTTATAGAATTATTAACTAATTCATATGTTGTTTTTTATTGTTTTTTTCCTGTCCCCATTTCAAAAAGGGTCCACTAGGCTGTCTTTGCTCAGGGGAGGCTTGCATTGCTGATCTGAAGATAAGACTCAGTAACTTTTGTTGAAAACCTAACCCACTAATGTCCTGAAGGGGAAGAAAAGAAAGGCAAGTGTTTTTGATGGGGAAAGGAGGGAGCAGGTGAGATAGGAGGAAAATTACCCAACCCTGGGACTTTCAACATCCCTGATGGTCAGTTCCTGGGTCTCTTCTGACTGGACCTGTCAGCAGCATTTGACACATTTTTGGCTTTTCCTTTCTGTTGGAAATAAATACAGTCCTCACTGGGTCTCCAGACAGCCCTCTCTCTTGGTTTACCTCTTACATCATTTGCTGCTCACTCCTTATATCTCCTTATATCCTTATAGGATTGTCCCAAGGCTCAGCTCTTGGTCCTCTTCTGTCCCATGCTCACACACTCCTTTGGTGATCTCATCCACTCAAATGATTTCATATACAGTCTGCACACTGACAACTTCCATATTCACGTTCCAGACCAAATATTTCCACTGAAGTCATCTCACACAACCGTGCCCCTCTCAACAACTCCACACATGCTGCAAGACACCTCCAGTACGGCCAAAGCTAAGCTCCTGATGTTGCCTCCTAGCTGCCATCCTCATCCCCACAGTCTTCCCATCCTAGTAAATGGCAACTCCATTAAAAAAAACTCGGAGTCATCTTTGACGCATCTTTTCTTTCTCACCCCCTACATCTAACTCAGTGGTAAATCTTATTTTCTCTACCTTCAAATTATAGCCAGAATGTGACTACTTCTCCCTTCCCTAACCCTAGTCTAAGCCACCACCAGCTTTTGCCCTGATTATAGCCTTTCTCTTAACTGGTATCTCTGCTTTCATTCCTGCTTGTCATTTAGGCTACTCTTAACTCAGAAGGTAAAATGATCCTGTTGAAACATACAAGATCATTCATTCCTTTGCTCAAAGCTTTGCAAGCTCCCATTCCAACAGAGCGATTATGAACATGAAAGGCCTTACAATCCTCCCTGAATCTGGCCCTGGTTCCCTCTCTGGTCTCCTTTCCTATGTCTCTCCTCCTTGCTCATTCCACATGGCCACACAGGCATCCCAAGGTTTTCCAAATGTGTCACCCACGTTCCCTCCTCAGCACTTTCTTATTGCTATTCCCTCTTCTAGAAATGGTCTTCCCCAAGATACCACATAGCTTACTCTCTCACTTCTTCCAAGTCTTTACTCAAATATCCCCTTTTCAGTGAGGCCTTCCCACCATCTGTTGAAATTGCTGCTCCTTCCCTTCACTCTCTTTACTGTCTTCTCTTTATTTCTCTCTCCCTAGCACTATCGCTATCTAATACACTACATATCTTTATTTATTTATTTATTTATTTATTTATTTATTTATTTATTTATTTATTTATTTTCTGTCTTCTTCCACCCAAATGTAGCTCCCTAAGGGTGGGATTAGCACAGGCATCTGCTCTGTGGGGACTGTTGTGAAGTGCACCTTGGGGTGCTGATTCTGAGGCTGCACCCTGGTCACGGGTGACGCCAGCTGTGGCAAAAATACCACTGGCTTTCCTCAGTGTGGGAGCACCTCTGGCTGGGAGGGGCCGAGCAGGCTCAGGCAGTTAGTATATCAATGGTAACCTTGGGTGAGGGAAGTTAAGAGGTCCTTTTCCAATTGTGCAGAAATACTGTAAGTATGAGAAAGGTGGGGTTAGAGAGAGGAAGAGAAGGGGAAAAGGAAGGATGGAGGAAGGGTGGGAGATACCTAGAGTGAGAGAGATGGGGCAGGGATGGAGAGATGAGTGAGAGGAAAGAGGAAAGAGAGAGTGGGAGGTAGGACAGAGAGGAGGAAAGAGGGAGAGAGGGAGAGAGGAGGAGGAGAGAGGCAAAGAGACCTAATAAAGATGAAGATTGAATTTACAAAAACAAGATAAAAAGGGGCTTAGAATTGGATTTATTTGAATTAAAGAAAGATTTTACTACATGATGTTTTCTAAATACCTAAATTTATGAATAGCAATTCACACTCACTACAATGATTCTTATTCCTTGAATACTGGAACCAAATAAATCAATAGAACAAAACCAGTCCTGCTCCACGCATGCCAAAAAAGCAGAATCTCAGAGTGGATTTGCAAGGGGAAGTGTGCTTCCCACGTCTCCCCAGACTCCTGATGCAGGCACATCACGCTTAATTGCTGCTTCCTTCAGAATCTCCCCCAGCTTTCATAATAAGTTCTGATGTGCACCCAACTCAGTGTGCACTTTCTGTGCTCTCCCTCCGGATGCGAGAAATGCTGCTAATGAGGAGGGTTCAGCTCAGATTTGTTTGATGACCAGAAAAGCTGACTGTTCAATCCTCATCCCAGTGTTTTAGCAAAGGTGCACCTGTTTTTTTCGACCCTGCCTCATTCCGGAAGGAATTGCCCACAGAACCCCACATGGACCCAGAGAGGCCAAGGCTCATTAGCTAACAACAATCGTTGATCTCTCCACCAGAGATTTAGGGCATCAGTGTTTGCCTGCAGGGTTGTGGCATGTGGAACTCCACGCAGCTTCTGAAATCTGGCCTCCTCGCAGAACAGGGACAGCCTGTTCAGTGAGGGAAAGAGCAC
The DNA here is from genome assembly GCA_004027475.1 of Anoura caudifer. NCBI lineage: Eukaryota > Metazoa > Chordata > Mammalia > Chiroptera > Phyllostomidae > Anoura > Anoura caudifer. The sequence continues at coordinate 83,912 of PVKU01004224.1, forward strand.
TTGTTTGTTTCAGCCATGGATGCCAAAAAAGAAAAGAAAAGTCAGCTGTTTGCTTATTTGGTCAATAATAGGGCATAACATCTTTATTATCCTCACTTTTCTCAGGGGCTAACAATCTTTAGCTAAAGGTTCAAGGTTAAAAGATTTTATTCCATTAAAATGAATGACAACTCTGTTAGTGACATCTGGGAGCACTACCCCTGGTCATTTTGCAAGCCTATGTGAATTATACTTCACTCTTACATCCATTTGTTTCAATGGCTTGAAATGTTCCAAATACTTTTTTTGAAGGGATGGTCAAAGTATTTTCAGTCTTAGGAAGGGGCTTTGAAGGGTCCTATGATTGAATTCCCTGGCCTTAGCCATCTCAAGCAAATTAAAATCTCAGTTCACTTTTTTTAAGATTCCCTCTCGAGAATGAGATACCTTAACTTCTCTAAATATAGCCCACTGTAAAATTGTTGGTTATGGCAGAAAAGAACTCAGACAGCGCAAGCTTTCTCATTAATTTTATTATTATTATTATTATTTTTTGTCTAACTTTCTAAAGTTACCTATGCATGTCTATGAAATGAATTGATCCTAATCTAGACTGAAAACAGACATGGACAACTATTACTTTAAGTGGGGTAAGATCCATAGGTATTTATTTTTCTGCATAAATGGAAGTAATGAGCCATGATGGCATTGGAAGCTATAAAAATATATTCTTAGTCTCTCTAAATTCATAAGATGGAAATGATTGAACAACAAGAAGAGGAACACAGTAAAATTTCCCAGAGTAAATGCTTTCATGCACACGTCAGAAGCATGCATGGTGGGCCTTGCCTGGGCATGTCCCTGTTTATGCGTCCTCCCTGAGTCTTTCTAGGTATTACTGTTTTATCATTAGTCCTTCCTTTCTAGCCTTTCATATCTAAGCTTGTCTATTACATTTTTATGTCAGACTGGGCATCAGATCTAAAAATAAGGCCAGAAAGCCAAACATCAGTTTTTACAATAAAAATTTATTGAGTACCTACCTGCGTGTGCCAGGCACTATGCTCGGCTTACAGGATGACAAAAATGGGTAAGGCTCAGCCTCTGCTCACAAGGAACTCACAATCTACAGGTGATGGGGCAATGCAGGCAGGTGGACAGATAACCACTCTATCAGAAAGAGGCAGTGCTACGACAGAGGTTTACATAGAGTGCTGTGGGGGTATGGAGGATGTGATGAATAACTGAGCCTAAAAGCATCATGGGGTGTGTGTGTGTGTGTGTGTGTGTGTGTGTTTCATGTTAAGATTTCATAGAAGAGAGGGTTTTTTCTGAGTTGAGACTTGAAGTGTAGGTTTTGCCAATAAGTAGAGTAGAGGAAAGGTTGGAATTTCACCAAATGTCAAGACAGGACAAAAGCATATTTGACAGGTTACGTTATTTAAGGGAGACTGCAAATAGCTTGGAATGGGTGGAGGCCCACATGCATTGTAGAAGGAGGAGAAGCTAGCAAAACAAGAGATAAAAAGATACGAAAGCTCTTTTGGTAGTGAAACAGGGAAGAGATTGGGTCCCAGAAAGGAGGTTTGTTATCATCAAAGGAACCTGTTAGATCTGATCAGCAAAGTAAACTTCACTGACTTTGAGACCAAGTGCCAGTCAAACATTTGCAACCCAAATCTTTCTGATCCTCAAGAAGATCTCAGCATTCTTCCCTGCATGTAAAAGAATCTAAGATCTTATCAGAGTAGTGAACATTTCTTCTGTTCAGACTCATTTGTTTACAGGAACTGCCCCAGTGCCTGAATGTGTAAGTCTAATGTGGAAAAGGCTCTTCCCCAAAATGAGAGGGTTCCTGGCTTGAATTGGAAAATGAGTTGGATAAACAAGACAGGCAAACCTTAAGAAACTGGTATCACTAAAATTTGTTCTACTCTTCCAACGTTTTTGTTTGACTCCATTGTTGTCTTGATTGACAAAGAGACTTTCCATTAACAAGCATGACAAATATTTCAGTGACACAGCCAACTGTGTCAGGCCAAGATGAAGAGAGAGTAGATGTTTAAACTGTGTTGTTTTCTTCACACAATCTATATTCTTTAGAGGGAAAATTCTTTAAAAGGCAGAGAAAACTCTGAATAGCATGTTCAGTTGAGAACAGCTGAAAAATTGCAATTCATCACATCTAAATTTCACTGATCATGAATTTGGTATTTGTATTTTGGATGGTCTTTTACTTGATCGGTTTCTACCAGCAGTAGAAAGTCTGAATGATTGGGCTGACCAGGTTAAAGCACCCACAGATGGCAATGGTATGTTCTTGATACACATGTAGCTGCCCAGAGAAAGCTTAACTTCCTTTTCAAGTCTTGTGATTTGAACCCAGGCCTATCAGTCCATGAGAATATAAATTCACTGCTTCTTACTTTCAGAATTCCCTGGGTGAAGTTCTACTATGACCTTTAACTTATAGAGTTGTTATTTGTTTCATGGAACAGTTATGGGCTCAATGATGGAAAATTTTATGTCATGGTTACTCCAATGCATTTGATGATGGTGCAATGATCAAAAAGATGCTGGTGATGACAATTGAACGTCCCTTTGCCTTCCCAGCCTCCTTCATATATTCTCAGGCATAGGATGACAAAGGGAAGTCCACGAGTCACATGAAGAAAGACTGTAGCCATGGGAACAGGAACAGGAGCTCCTCTGTTTGTCTCCACCCCACCCTCCAGGCCATCACACGGTCCTACCTCCCCCTCATGCTGTGTCCTTGAATTCCTCCACCGTCTTTCCACTGATCACTATCCTCTGCCCAAAGCTCTTCCAATGACTAATTCCAACTAAACCAATGCTCAAAAATGTGTCTGGCATAGTCTGTGCTCATACAGTGGTATCTCAGTACTCATCGTTAATTTGCTCTGGAATCTGTGATGAGTCCTGAAACCCATGAGTACTGAATAATGAAGCATTTTCTCTTGCAGGGCAGTGTAGTGACTCATACAAGTTCTAGCAAGTGCGACAAGTCCTGAGCAAGCGACGAGTGCTGAAACATTTTTTTCTTGTTGAAATGCAAGAGCACAGGGTTTGATGAGAGTTCTGAAATGATGAATACTGAAGTATGACTGTAGTTATTAACAAAATAATACCCTCTAAATCCTCCAATGTAACAAAATATTAGGGGAGTGTCTTGTTGAATGAAATAACTCTTCTGTAGGGAGAAAAGAGCAAGTGTTTTAGAATCACATCAGCCTAGGAAGATAATAATGCCCACCTCGAATATTTTTGTGAGTATTAAAAGAGGTAATATGTATAAAAATGCCAAGCATGGTGCCTGGAACATGCGAGGACCTCAATAAATGCTCATTTCCCTCCTCCCTCTCTCATGTGGTATGTTAGGATAATAAATAACAGGGAGTAACTAATCTCTGATGTGTTTGGATGTTTTAGAAGAGACAGAGATAATTAGCAGTCATTGAGAAGGATATTGTTAGGAATTTCTAAAAGAAATAAATGTTTCTATGGTTATTTCTCTCAGTTGGGGTTTAAGAGGAAATTCATGTTGTCCATTAGTTATACTTACCAATTTGGTCTAATTGGCAACTACCCCAAAATGAATAAAACAAGCGGGAATCAAGAGAGAAAAACGGCAGGCATCCTGTCAAAAAATAAAATCTTTGAAATTTCTACAACCCAATGGTTGGATACACATTTTATTAAAGCAGAGCGATCTCCCAACTTATATAAATTTATACATGTGATGGCAACCCAAGTTGCACATTCAGACATATGCAAAGCATCAAGCAGCCCTCCTGCACCACCTATAGAAGTCTCGTCACTTCCTCAGTTCTGTAAATAGATCTTTAAAATCAACATTCCCTTTGCTGGAGGAAGTATCCTTCACTGTTCTGTTTCGGCCTAGAGGATTGCTGTGGTGGACCAAGGGTTGAGTCAGTTCATGCAAAGTGCCTAAAACAATACTTAGTACTTAGTAAATTCCTCAAGAAATGTGAATTGTAATATTAATTATAATAATAATCATGAATCTTTCAATTCTGTGTCTTTCAAGACTGAACAGGAATTGGATGCTCCCTTCCCTACTTTTAAAAACATCTTTCTAGTTTCTGGAGGTACGTGGCCTATTCTCAGATAATTAGCTACTTTCAACCTAAAAGAAGCACTTTTTCAGAGACCAATGTACTTAATTGCTTTTCTTTTCAAAGAGAAATTGAAACCAATGCCAACATGTCACTCAATATACATAATATTATTTCCTGAAGAGATTCCCACATTTCCTTTTCTTCTCTTTCTCTGATTGGCCAAGAAAATGACTACAGAGATAAATAGATACAGTCATATATATAATCATATATATATATATAGATCATATCTGAGTCATATATATCTTTATCATCTTTCTTTTTACTTTTCTATCTCTTTATCTTCAAAAAAGTCACCAAAGCTATTTCATTATAATAAATTTCCTACCAATTTGGCTATTCTACCCCTCACTGAATGATAAATTTAATGGTAAATCATGCCTCTGGAGTTGTTAACTTACTAAACAAGCTAGCTTTTGGCTAGATGAGTCAGGCAGTTTCTCATTTTCAAAGGTAGGCTTCAGAGGAGAATCCCATGAGCTTGAGTAGTTCTGCTCTGCCTGTTCTTTGTTCCTTCCCTAAAAACAACATCCATGGAGGGCCCGAGACCTTCAAGTCAGGTCGTCTGGCCCTAGCTTCCAAGCCAGACCTGTAGAGCAGCCTCGAACTGTGGCTGGCATTGACAGTTGGTGGTTGGGCAGGGGCAGCTGACTGGTGACCAGCATTGTAGGGTCTCACCCCACTTCTCATAGAACTTGGTAAATCCTCACTGCCCATAACGTGGCAGAGCTGCCCTTTCATACGAATGTACTCATTAGGGAAAGCATAAAGCAATATCCCTCGAAGCATAAAATATAAGATTTGTTCCTCTAGATTCTCAATAGTTTGAAGAATAACAAGCCAAGAGTAACTACTGTATATTTTCCAGAAAGCTACTAATTAGCATGTCCCTGAGAACAGAAATTCAGCTTGTGAGCACAGGTCTCTGCGGGCTGCTCTGCCACAGTGTGCAACAATTAGACCATTTGCGAAATACCGTGAGCAAAGCCTCAAATAGACACCAACACAAACCCTGCTGGAAATGTGGCATGAGCATTTGTTTATGGAGACACGCAAATTGGCCTAGCTATGTCTTTCCTGCAGAGGGGAGAAATAGCACAGCCATATTTTCAGTTTACGTCTTTATCCTCCCAGTTACCAAACCCTAGTGAACAAAAGTTACCATGACATTTTAGGAAGGTCAACCAGAGTCTGGGTATCAGGTATCTGTTGATTGTAACCCCAAATGTCTTGATATTTTCTTAATTACCCTTCAGGACATAGTGGAAAAAATGTTCTCAAGGGGAGAAGGAGGGAATAAAAGGCTAAGGATTTCACATCAAACGAGCTCGATGCCCTAAGTATCCTGTTTTTGCTCCTTGCTCAGGTGCCTGGAAAACCTTTTTCTGATTTGGGTTTCTCTGGTGCTAAATGAAATGAAATAAGAAAAATACGGCCCAAACTAAGGTTGTGACCACGCTGAGCAAAGAGCTGCAGGCTGGAAGTGCGGAGTTCTGAGTTCGGATAAAGGTGGCACCACTTAATTCACTGTGTGAGTGTAGGCAGGCCACTGACCTTGTCTGAGTGGACTTTCCTATCTGAAAAATTAAGGCAGTGAGCTGACAAAATATCTATCTATCATCTATCTATCTATCTATCTATCTATCTATCAATCATCTATCTATAGATATACCTATATATCTATACCAATAGTACATGTATATAGAAATAATAGTACATATTATTCTATAATTTACCTTCCTATCACCTTAAGAAGAGCTGATAAAAGGTAAACAATAAAACAGAGATAACTTTTTCCTTTAACTTTAATGATAGTATTTCCTAAAAAATTAATCCTAGTTCACATGTAATGCTAGTTTATATTTGCAGCTGAAAATTTGCATATTCAGGAAGGATAAATTATTTAATAAAAATAAAATACATTTAATTAGACCACATGCTATTCACTATATTTCTGGGTGTTGAAAATTTTCTCCTATATCACTTGCCATTATTGCCTGCATTGCTCCTATCAAAACCTTCCTTAAAATACCTTGGTCTTGTACCCTTATGAACACCTCCCCAGCCCTACCCTCTCCCCCCACCACCCGCCCTGCCCCATATGTTATCTGTTTGAATTCCTATTGTACTTTGTATCATTGAAGGGCATTTAACACTTGCTGTTTTATAGTGAGGTTCTTTGTGTACTGGGAGGCAATACAGCACAGTGCTTGAGGCACGGATGCAGGCCCCCTTCCTGGGTCTGCCAGTGATTAGCAGTCTGACCTTGGGGCTGTTACCTGATCTCTCTGTGCCTCAGTTCTCTTTTTGGACATTGGGAGTAACAATAATGGTACCCACTTCATAGGGTTATTGTAAAACTTAAATCACTTTTTTCTTGTAAAGTGTTGAGAATAGTACTCAGTAAACACTAGTTATTAATGCATCTGTAAAACTCTAAGTTCTTCAAGGGTCAGCTAGGTCCTATTTATCTTGCACCCCCTACAGTGCTTTGTGTATGGCAAGCACACCAGCTGAACGCTGGCAGAGTAAGAGAAGTACTGTCAAGGGGAAATATATGAGAGAGAAACCACAGTTTATTTTAAATGAAAAGTAGTTCGAGTTCTCATTTTTTGTCACATTTTGAAAAGCTGAGGAACTCCTGATGTGTACTTTGGCTCCATACGAAGCATCTTAAAAGTACAGAGGAATGAAGACTAGAGTGGGAGCCCCCATTCCCACAGTGAGCGTTACAATCTTCAGCATGATACAGCTCTTGAGTGAGCTGTTGAGTGAGCCAGTTTCCACCACAGGGAGCAGGACCCAGGGAGCAGGGGGCTGGGCCATAGCGTGCCCTGGAGCATGATGGACAAAGAGACGATTCCAACTCTAGTAGATTGTGCTTGTGTAGAGATACAACAGTAGGGAATTTTCAGTAGCCCTATTATGTTAGGATAGCTGGTTATGGCTAAGGATTGGGAATAAATATAGGCTGTTTTGTCATTCACCAGCTCCTAATAGGGAAGATAATTTTACTTTTAGTTTGGGTATTATCAAATTTAAGCATCAAACCTGTTTCCTTCGTCTCAGTTTTTATACATACCCTTTTTATAGGATTGGATAGGATTATTCTCTATCATGTGTCCTTAACCAGTCTCTCCCCTTAGGTTTTCTGACTGGACTGTTTCCTTTTGTGTTAGGAGTGGAGGGTTGCCAGCAGGCTGAGTGAGCAAGAGACGACAAGGTATGCCAAACAGTCACGCTGGCTCCTTGCCCACAGGTCGGGAATGACAGAGTATTTGCACTTGGGGAAGAAGGCACTAAATTCCTACATTGCATGGTTCCCAAGGCCTTCTTTCTTCCTCCCTCCCGCCCTTCTCCATTCCTTTCCTTCCATCCTTCTTCCATCTCCTCTCCTCTCTTCTTCTCTCCTCTCCTCTCCCCTCCGCTCCCCTCTCCTTACCTCTCCCCTCTCTTTCTATTATAAAACATTTAGTTACTCTTTGTAAAAAAACAACGTTAAGTTTTTAAAAGGTGTAAGTGAAAAAATGTCAATTCTCATAGTACTTTTCCCACTTCAAGTCTCACTCCCTAGATGCTATAACTAATAATTGTTCACCTGTGTCCTTTCAGATATTTTATGAGTTTGTGTGCATGTGCATGAAATTAAAAAAAAACATAAATATGATAGCTAACACACAGTTTTTTAACTTTAGAAAAAAATTACCCTTGGATATCTTTCCATATGAGCTCAAACAGAGCTATTGCATTATCCATAATCACTTCACAGTATTTTACTGTTTGTCTACACATAATTTAATTAGTCACTTATTAGTGAATCTTTGCATTTCCATTTTGTTATTACTTCCCACATTGCAATAATATGCATAGTATAAATTCCTAGAAGTAAAATGATAGGGCCAAAGGATATGTGCATTTAAAACTTAATAGGGATTACTAAGCAGTCTTCCAATTAGGTTGCTCATATTTTCACACACACCAGTACAAATTTCCATATACTACCCTTATTGACAGTAGATATTTTAAAACTTTGCATTTTGCCAATCTGATACATGAAAAAAACATTTTGTTTTTCTTAATTTTCACTTCTTTAATTTTGAGTGAGGCTGAGCATTTGTATTTTCTTCCCTGTGATCTTTCTGTTGATATATTTTGCCCATTTTCTTATAGTTTTCTTTTGGACTTGTACATGCTCTTTGATAATTATGGAAATTAGCCCTTTATCAGGATAGCAAATATTTGCCTAGCTCTGCTATTTGTTTGTAGTGTTTTCTAATGAGGCTTCTAAACTTTGAATCTATTTTGTATAGAAACTTAGCTTGTGTGAATTAAAGAGTCACAATAGCTCTGAGTTTGCTATTATAAGAAGGTGAAGGAAAATATGCTAGGTCAGGCAGAAGCAAAGTAAAAAACAAACAAACAAACAAACAACTGGTCTATACATAGAGTATCCAGAGAGGAAAGGTGAGGTTTATTTTCAAAGCACTTGCCTTTAGTTTCACCAAATCTGTAAGGCAATAGATCCTCCTAGGCTTTATTCCCTCAGCAAGATGGAAGGGAAACCCGAACTGCTGAAGAGCTCTACCCTTTAAGTTTTATTGAATAATGTGAGCTAAAATCAAAAGAAAAACTAACTGAGGTTGGATCAATAATGACATGTGTGTCTTGGTCTCTAAAACAGATGACCTACTCATCATTTATGAAGAGAAGCTCTAAAAATTAATCTTAATAATTGTCAGTGTCAGCAAATACTCTCAATTATGTATTTACTGGCATTCAGAAGCTTTCAAGAGCCCTTCAGCTATGTCTTGCCAAATTGCTAGTTATCATTTAGGGATTATTAAAATGTAGAAATGTCAAGTTGGATAACTGGTATAAAAAGGCTTTAAATCCCTCACAAGCTCATCTGCTTATCGGGTCTCATCAAATGTTTCCTCCGCAGAGTTGGAAGATGAGCTGTTCTTATTCCCTAAGACAGTTCTCTTGTCCTTTCCTTGTAGTGGGGGCCAAAGCCCCGTTATAATCATTCCTCCTCAGGATGGATTTGAGAAGCCGACCGATCTCCATTCCTCTGTGTGTTGCAAAGGTTACAGTCATGCATAGGTTGTATTTTTCAGAATTTGAAACATAAATATTAACAGTATGGTGTTACAGAGACATAGAACTTATTCTATTAATTTTGAAAATCTTGGGATTTTAAATGGTACCAAATAACGTGCAATAAAACACATGGCTAAGGCTTCATTATGGAATGCACGTGCATTATGCGTAGCGTGGCACGTGCAAGTACTCTTAGGCTAGAGATCTGCTGGAGTTAGTTAACTCGACTAAACCAGGATGGTCTAAAATAATCTACATAATTTTAGACAGCTTGTCTCAGTCTGATTCTACAGGGAAATTACAATTTCCAGAGCCAGTGAAAGACTCTTCAACTACATATCCCTAAAAAACTCACAGATGAAGCGTGAAAGAGCAAGATATGAAGCACACACTACAGGAGCTATTTATGGAAAAGGTTCCCCAGTGATACTGGAACAAATAGGTGTATCCTACTTATGAATGGCAGATACATTTTATCTCATGTGCCAACTCCAGCTACTTTATAACAACCATCTGGAATGCTGTGCTGAAAAGGTGTGGCAAAAACCTGCTAGTTGTACCCCAATATTTATTTTTTCCTTTCCTTTGTAGTGATAGAATTTTTAGTTGGCTATATGTTTGCCCAGGATAAAGACTACATTTTAGACCCCTTTTTAACTAGATGTGCACATGTGACCAAATATTGGCACATAGTATATAAGTCAAAATGGTGTGTATGACTTTCTTATTGTGCTTTTAAAGGTCAGAGTTATGGTTTTCCCTTGCTCCTTCCTGATTCCTTGTGGCCAGAGTGTAGAGGTGATGGTGAACTCCCATGGACCATGAAAAGAGAGATGGGCGGAGCAAGATAAAGAAGAAACCTGAGTTCTCAACACTGAGGTTGTCATATCAGATCTGGACTCATGTTCACAGTAACATATGCATAAGGAATAAACTCCTGTCCCTTTAAGGCATCCACTGTTTCGAGTCTTTTTTTTACTATTGTTCAGTTACAGTTGTCCCACCTTTCCCCCCATTGCTCATGCCTACCAAGTCTTCATTATAGGTGCAGAACCTGTGTTCTAATGAACGAAAATGGTTCTGGGTTATACATGGCGCAGAGGGAAGAGCGTCATGCTAGATCTGCAGTGTTGACAGTGGGCAAAGGACCCAGTGGTTTCCTGACAACTCTTACTGTGTGGGTATCCAGCTTACTCAAAATGGAAAGCTTTCCAAAGAAACTCTCATGTAACTCATACCTTTTATCTTGCCTTTGCCATCTGCCTCCCTCTCTGTGCTACTGTTGACCCCCTCAGGCTTGGCCTCTCCGTATTTGGTACAAATGCAAAGAAATGAGACTGACTTAACAATCATAAGAATAAAAATAAGTAATATGTGTCTACTTATGATATATTATTTCTTTATATATACATGATCATAAGCCTTTAAAGTAGCCTCCTGGCATGCTATATGTTATTTTAATGATACTGCTATAGCTAAAATAGTTTGGAAACTTTTAAAAAACTGTAAATTCACACATTTCTTATAATAATATGACTGGGTCAAATCACTTAAAGCTCTTTCATGCCAAACCAGCATCTCTTTATTGAGCTCGTAATATGTACATCAACATTCGTTTTGGTGTCAGAAAGGTTGGTAAATCTCTTAAGAATTTATGGTGCTCTTTAGATAATCTATGTCAAATTTCCCGGGTAAGTTGAGTTCATAATTTAACAATAGGAAAACACTCACACATAAAAGGTGTTTACCACAGTCCAGGGAAATGAGAGGCAAATACCAGAAATGAAAGATGAAGTTTTAAAAAGCACTGTTCTGTGATGTTTTACTTCATGAACTTATTCATTCACTCAAGATTTACATTACAGCTTTCTCCCTTATTTACAAAATAATTCTCAGGAATTTATAGATAAGAAATTAGAGTTTTATTTGGATTCAGATTTGAACTCTTTAATCTACTAGAACCTTAATTTGTTAACATATTCCTTGGGCAATGAATTCTAGTGAGTAGGCCCTCCGGGGACCTATTGGTAAAGTAACTACATTTCTGGGCCTATACCCCCAAATCAGCTACTGATTGTGAACTGTCAGATTTCTCTGAGCATCCAGCACGCTGACAGGGGAGCTCCCACTGGTGAGCACGTTCCTAGTCACTGAGACTGGAACACGTTACGCAGTGGTGCTAAGAGCAGGGGCTGCCGAGCTGGAAACTCTGACTGACCTCATGAGCCAGTTCTGCCTGTGAGGCAGGTCAGTGTAGCTCTCCAGGTGAGAAATAGCTCCTTACAGCCATTATAGTGGAGAGGTCAACTCAAGTCCATTTCCAGTTTTTGAATATGCTGAGAGCTCTAACATAGACCGTGATTTGGGTCCTCACCCAGGAGAGAACAGATTCAGAGCATATGGGGTTAGACATAAGGAAGAACTACCCAACAGCAAGTGACTTGAGGATCTGAAGGAGATATAGGAGGGCTGACACCCCACCCAGCCTGTGCTGTGGATTTAGGACACCAGAGTCTTCACAGGTTGTTAAATATTTTGAATCTTACACACGTTTTTTAACTAGGACAGAGTATCTAGGAAACACAGCTCTGCTGAATCAGGATGAGCTATTGAAAATATTAGGGAAAAACAGCAAAAAGAAAAGTCAAGGTAACAGACCTAGTCAGAGCAGCGTTTCCTGAGGGATGTGATTGGCATTTGGGCCAGGCTATTCATGTGAAACCGCCCTGCACATGGTCGAATGGCAACACTCCTGCCTCCTCGCCTGTGCCATTCAGCCCCACCAGAAACTGTGTCAACCCCAACCCCCCGATACTTTAAAGTGCCTTCTAAGAGGTGGTGTCACTCTAGTGAAGGACCACTGCAGCCATGTTTAAGAATTACCACCCAAAAATGGTGGTAAGGGAGCTAGGATATAAAGGATGCCGTCATGAGTATGTCTTTCTGATTACGGAAATTTCACTGAAATGAAATGCTTTAAATTGGTTGTGTCGACTCACAGAGATGAGCTTTTTAAAATAAAATCCCCTGTAACCAATTGGACTTTACCACTGTTGACTCACTCTGTGCATCAGAGTGTTTATGGGGTTCATCTATCATACAAATCAGTGGAAAGGGGAAATATTTGTTCCATAACAAAGTATAACTTCTCAGGGATGATGGTCTGTACTGCTGAGAGACAATGTTGTCATCATTATTTTTCTTAGTTTGTGTGAGTATGCACACAATCATATATGAACAGGGATGTTGGCTTAGGGACTGAATAACAAACACATGTGTTTTCCAGAGAACTCCAAAGAGCATTATCCTCAAATATCAAAATTAATTATATTTCATGAATTTTGCAATTGTTTCTGCTACTTCTCTACTTAACAATGCCAAGCCCATTTTGATCTGCTGCTTTAGAGAAAAGTACTCTTGGTGGCCTTGTCTGATGAGGCCACATTCAAATGTCAGTTGTTACAAAGGCGAAAGGAAGAGAAAGCAGAAAATTCTCTTTTAGGTGCATCCTGACAGAAGCAAAAGCACTGGTTAAGGAAATTTAAACCTATCCAGATACTCCTATCAATTAATATCGCAAAATAAGCATATCTATAATGTCTGTGTCTGTAATACCTTAGACCTATTAATTTAGTCTGATGTAAATTCCACCTTATGGTAGGGAGATGATAAACTCAGAAAATTCTAGTCTTATAAGAAAATATCCTACAATCAAAGTTAATGTTCACAATATAATTGGACATGCAATCCAAACAAAAATTTGCATTCAGCCAACCTAAAATAAAGTTCAAATACAAAGAAGTAACACTTTATTCAAACTTAACTGAAAGAGAACTAGATTTCTGTCCTCTTTTTCCAATCACCTTTTGTGAATAAATGGTAAATTACAGGAAAATCTGATATTAGACTAAATCTAAACTTTTAAGATATATTCTGGACCAATTCACATTTAGCCCAAATTCTGACAACTCCAACAATTAGAGAAGCCAACAATCTTAACTGACATTCATAGTCATTACTCCAACACCCTGAAATAACTTGACTCTCTAAAGAAAGATTAAATTTTCTCATTATTCCCCATTTACTTAGGCAAGAGGAATAACAATGGTTTAGAATATATTTTCAATAATATAGAAAACAAACAAAGGCATTTTCTTGTCATTGCTGCAATGACCAAGAATGTAAATCAGTTACCCTTCAATAGGTAATGCTAACAGAGGTAGGATGATGTGCTCCAGACTATAATTTTGAGCCTCATTTTCCCTTTTGGACCCAAGGGTTCATGGTTTCTAAACAACCGCAGCCAGTTTCCATGTGTGGTAGAGATATTTTGATGGATGCCCTGGACTCTGATGGGCTTTGAATGAAAGAGTATGGGCCTCAGGTGGGAACCTATGGCAGCCCGGCCATACAGACATGGCACATGGCTTCCCACTGGGGCACCACAGTGCACCAAAGTCAGGAAGGCAAGCCATCTTTCCGAGCCCCCACACACCAGAATCCTCTCATTTTCTGACTCATTTAATCACAACACTGTGAGGAATTATTGTCCCTGGTTCACAGTTGCAGAAACAAAGCCTAAGAGAAATACAGTAATTTGTTCAAGGTCACAGAGCCAAGAGGATCTGAACTTCAGGTCTCCCTGCTGCTTTCAGCTTATTATCACTGGCAATAAAAAAAGATCTCCTCTTTTCCCAAATGCTATATTCCTTCCCTGTAAACTCTTTAAAGAAAGCCACAGTTTCTGGGGATTTTCTAATCTTTCTTTTTAAGAATTGCTGGATAACACAGGATTTAGCAAGAGTAAGGCCTGCTTGAGTGTGGTTGGTAGGGTAATAATATGGGTGTAATAATTTATAGTTTTAATTTGAACATTTCACCTAAAATGTCACATAGTGTGTTTTAGTGTGATATTGTTATGTTACAGAATTACATGCTTATAATTTTGTAATAAAAGATTTTGTAATAAAAAAGGGTGTTATTTATGCCTGACACCTGTATTTGTTTTAGTGGTTTTTGGCCTGCTAACAGTAGAAGTTCAGCTTGAAAAAATGATTGTCAAATTTTTTGGATGAATTTTAGAATGCAAAAATGTAGTTTTTAATTTTTATTTTTTGAAAGAATTGTTAAAAAATTCTTGGATAATATTTGTCATTATGTTTTCACCAAGTTAAGAAAATATTTTTTAAAATCTACCCTGTATGTTGCCACACAAGTTAAAAAATGTTTCAGTACTAAAATATTTATGGACAAAATATTTATGATAATGAAATATAATAAAAAATTTATGGATAGCTGGATTTTCTTCAAAATTATTCAGAGGAGAATATATATATATATATATATATATATGTATATGTGTGTGTGTCTATGCAAACATACATACAAATTCTGTCCAGAAAAAGACCAGCCATTGACTTATAATGAGAATGGTTTGCACGATGTTGATGTAACCTGGCAGCCAAGGAGAGTGGACTGGAATGCCCATGCATGAACAATGATGACCTCACTGTACTAGTCAGTGGGAATGGTAGAAGCCATTGAGTGAGCATGTGTACTGTACGGCCATCACATTCAAAATGACTGAGCAAATAGAGCAACAAATCTGCATCAAATTTTGCATTAAGCTTGAACATTTCTCCATGGAAACTATTCAGATGATCAGAAGGTTGCAGCTATGGGCAAGTGGTGTTTGGCAGCTTCATTATGACAATATGCCCAATCATGCATCACATCTCATGAAAGTTTTCTGGAGAAACATCAAATCACCCAGGTGACTTAGCCCCCCTACAACCCAGATTTGGTGTCCTGTGACTTCTGGCTTTTCCCAAAACTGAAATCACCTTTGAAAGAGAAGAGATTTCAAACCATCAATGAGATTCAGGAAAATATGATGGGGCAGCCAATGGTGATTAGAACTGTGTGAGGTCCCAAGGTGCCTACTTTAAAGGGGACTGAGGTGTCATTGTCCTATGTACAGTGTTTCTTGTATCTTTTATCTTCTTCAAAAAATGTTTCTATTTTTCATGTTACATGGCTGGACACCTTCTGGACAGACCTCATATACATAAGGGAATGTAGGAAATATATATAAGACTGCCCTACAAGATTGCCTGACACATGTAGCAGCTGACAGTTGCAGGAGGTTATTACAATATTGTCTAACTTTGTATTTGTTTGGAATTATTAACAATAGAAATGTATACAAAAAAGTATGAAAGTATGCTTGGGATGTTAAACTCTCATTAGGATACCTATATGTTTCTCTCTGGAACAGTCCTTTGGTACTCAGTCTTTGTGTCCAACAATGTGCTAAGTTGATTCAAGTTGTGTGAATATGTGCACATCAATAAAATAAATAGAGATATTGTTTGTTCTGAACCTTTGTTTATTTCAGTTCAAGCTTAGTATATGTGATGTTTGGCAACACCAACTAAAGGTTTGAGTCACCTTTGATAATTCACTTAATCACCTCTCTACTTCACTTAGTCTGATCTTTGAGATGAAAGATTATATATTCTCACAAATATCAGCTACAGCATTGCTTTCATCCAGGGACATTCAGGAATTAGGATAATACTCTTGGGATATATGTATGCAGAGTACACGCAGCTTCACTCTCTTTCCCTCTTTCATACTTGCCTGACGAAACCCCAGTGTGTGCTCAGCCCAGCCTTATGCCTATTCTGCTGCTGGAGCTGCACATGGGTGGGAAGAAAACCTACAACCCTGATGATTCACACACTTTAAATTCTTGACGACACATATCAAGTGGGTCCAGGTCGCTGTGGGGTAATCTTACATTTCCCTAGTCCAACCACTCTCCCAGTCTCTACACTACCCGTAGTATTTTTCTCTTTCTAACATCCTATACCTCTTTCCTTCCACTTTCTCAGACCATGACCTGCATTATTTTCTTTAGATAATGAAACTATCTCAGAGGACTACCTGATCTTCCCACCAGGAAATGCTCCTCCTACCCACATCTGCACCCATATATTTTTGCCTTTCCTTCCACTACACAGGATGAAATTGCCCTTGTTCTATTTAATGCTACATTCTTCATCTCATCCCTTCCCGCCTTCCCAAGGACCTTATTCCAATTCCCCTGAGACTGGTCTTCAACTTCTTCTTTTCTGTAAAAACATACTCATTAGAAGCTCTAATCCACAATAGCATCATTATCAGAAGAATACACTGACATCTCTATGGATGACCATGCAGCATCCTTGATGTGTCTATTCCTTACCCCAAATGCTCAGTTCATTGGCAATCCTCTTGAGCTCTACCTTCAAAATATATCCTATGACTAATACTGTGATGAAAAAGTTCTGAGGACAGTGATCATTGCACAACAATGAAATTTACTTAATGCTACCGAACTGTACACTTAAAAATGGTTAAAATGGTACATTTTAGGTTGTGTATAATTTCTGATTCACTGATCTTTTCACTGACCTGAAAAGATCTGATTCATTTTTCATGAAGAAAAATACATATATTTGAGTCCAGACACTTTTTACTACCACTATTGGTCTCACCCTAATTCAAACCACTGTCATCTTACCTCCATTATTGCAGCTACATCCTACAACGTCTCCCTGCATTTAATGTTGCCCCTGACCACAGTCTGATCCCTACACACAACGGCAGAGTGATGTTTTAAACCGTAAGGGAGATCCTGTAACTTACCAGATCAAACCACCATTAGAATAAAATCCAACTCTTTACAAAAGTCTTCTTGCTCTTCCCTGAGCACCTGGGGCCTTTGTCCCTGCTTTCACTCTCTACAGAATGTTTTTCACGGCTGGACCCCTGACTTCAGGTCTCTGCTTACATATCACCTCCTCAGAGGGGCCATTCCTGACCACCTAGTTGATGCTACTATCCTCCTGACACATATATGCTCACATGGATGCACACATGTATCTTTCTGCTTTATTTTTTTGTAATAGTGTTTTTTACTACTAGACATCATCTATTTACTTGTCTACATTCTTACTTGTAACTCTGTTTGCCCTTCTTGACTTAAGCTCAATTATCCACCACTGCTTTTCTAGACCTTAACAATGACTGGTATATAATAAGAGTTCAAGAAATATTTGTTTACTAGAGGCATGAGCAGAATTGTTTGAGGCTTTGCACATTCAACTTGAAGTTCAGAAAATTGCCGATGGAAGAGTGTTCCAACACAGGCAACTGCTCACATCTGAAAGGATTCTCCTTTAAAAACAAAGCCCTTCAACCACCAATGCTGATACTTCAGGACAGACTGTTGGCAGCAGGAATGAGCGGAGGGAGGGGAGAGATGAGATCAGAGGCCAGAGTGCCATGAAAAACGTCAGACACCGCGCCTGTAATATGCAATTATAAATAGTTGGGATGTTGATGGAAAGAGGTTTAAAGGTCTCCTGAGCAGGATTTGCTTAATATTTCAGAACAATTCTTCAGAAGTTTATATCATTATGTAAGAAAATAGACTTGTTGAAAGGTTACTATGGCATGCAGATCACCCCTAAGTGATGAGGAGGAAGGGTGATTAGTGAAGGAAATGCTGAGTGTGTATTCAGACCTCCCAGGATCATCCTAAGTGTGACAGGTGGCGGACGGAGTTTTTGGAGTATAGTGATATAGTGACAGTGTGATCTGTCATAGTGTCTAATTTTTAGGACACTGAATTGGGGCCCCATGAAACTGAGTTCCGCTGGTATATTTTAGATTTCCTAAATATTTAAAGAACAAAAAGAGAAAACTAGAGGGGTTTTTAAAATAAACTTCTAGAATAAAATGTTATTTTAATACAAAGAACCACATTACTGCTAATTAGATATAAAGAAAAAGTAGTATCCAGATTAGAAATTATAATTACTATGCTAAAATATTGACTAAAGATTGCATTAAAGGTTTGTAGTCTTTATTCTTTTGTTTCCTGTTATAACCAGGTCAATTTTCCCCCTTCTTTTTTGGTCTTGTTCTGGAGGGTTTTGTTGGTGGGCACTTGGCTGGTAACTGAGTGGAGGTCTCCAGGTCCTGGGCTACTTCTGTGAGCCCCTGGCTGTAACCTTCCTGCTTTGTGGGGTGAATGTGGTAATAAGAGAAGTACATGTAATTACTCATGAGTCCCTTATTTGGAGGGTGATCCACAATCTCAGTTTACCTGGGACCAGAAGGGCCAGAGAGCATGAAACTTTCATTTGCCGTATTTGAGAAAGTCCTGGGCAAACTGGGACAATTTGGTCACCCTTCCACTATTAAGTTCAGTGCTTGAACTGTGGTGGGAGCTAACAGAATGCTTTCAACTTCCTGTTACCTCAGGGATCTTTGCTGGGCATCTTTAATCCTCCTCTTCCCATTTAATTACATTTACTGAATGAGAGACTGTAAGTTTCCTATTAAGCCTCAAATGTAGTCCCCAAGGCAAGCAGAAAAATTATGTTTATAAATTATTATGATTATAATGACCATGTGGCTCTCTCTACCCCATCCCATTCCAGCTACTCTCATTTAACCCACTCTGGGGGCTCAGCCCTACCCCGACTCCAGGCCTAATCCTGAGGGTGGACTTGGAGCATTGCAGGAATCTTTTCTTTAAATATTTATTTATCTATTTTTAGAGAGATGGTAAGGGAGAGAGAAGGAGAGGGAGAGAAACATCAATGTGTGGTTGCCTACCTCATGCCCCCTACTGGGGACCTGGCCTACAACCAAGCATGTGCCCTGACTGGGAATCAAACTGGCAACCTTTGGTTTGCTGGCTCATGCTCAATCCCCTGAGCTACACCTGCCAGGGCACATTGCAGGAGTCTTAAATCAGCTTCCCTGACTTTATCCTCGGCTCGGTAAGCTGAGTTTGTGCTTCCCTTGACTAGGGACTTCCCTTCCCTCCACTAATCAATATGCTTGTGTGCTGCTACCCACCTTGACAATCTAACTAGGGTCCAGGATCTCCACGCATGGCCCCCAGGCAGTGTGTGGGATCTGGCTCCTCCAACACCCCTGATGTCCTGACCACATGCCTTGGCCTGGGCTTCAGCTCCACATTGCTTATCTCTGGTCCTCCTTTAACCTCCCCGGGAGGGCCATCCACACATGTAGCACCTCTGTGAGCTTTGGAGAAAGGCATGTTCCAGGTAGATAAATTACAAAGGATGCCCTGTTTGGGCTGGCCAATTAGAAGAACAAACATCCTTTCCTTAGGCAGAATGCAAGGAACAGGGCTTGACTAATGGAGCCCTGGCTATGTTTTAACTCCTGCTGGTGCCCCTTAGCTGAGTGTACAATTTACACAATTGCACCTACTTGTCCCCCTAAAGCTACTAACTATCTCAGGTGCCACCGGGGCCTGACATGATGACATACTTGGGTTGTCTGGACAGATGTTGTCTCATTACTGAGCACTAAACTTGAGTAAATATGTTCCTTGTCCACCCTGCTCCCATGTCCTTTGGCTTTCAGATCACTCCTGTGTACGGGCCCTTTCTTAATCTGATGGTGTGAAAAGGTAATGCTATACCCTATAAAAACTTAAACAGATAACACTAATTCTACAACTCTTACTCATTCGATCAAATATTATAACATGATTCAATTTTAGTATAACAAAACCTATTTCTCCTTGCTTATAGTGCTTTATCACATTTGATCAATGCTGGTCTCTCGATAGATTTTCTAGTCTTTTCTACTCTCTCTCTCTTTTTTTCAGGAAAATACTGTGTTTTTTTTTTTTTTTCTTTTCAAAGACAGTTGAGGATTCTTAGATAGAAGAGAGCTCATTAATATAATTTTGATTTCAGGCCTACACCAAACTTTATGGTTCCGGACCCCTCCCTGTGACAAAGGTGAGGGTATGAAACCTGACTGCCTAAACAGCAGTAGTTCCTGAAAAGTAAAGCCAGAAAACAGAGAGCAAGGGAGAGAAAGCTGAGGTCTGATAGGCCGCACACCCCAGTCCTGGGGGGAAGGTGGTTATAGCAGGGACACCGCAGCTGGGGCAGGTGTAAGGAGAAGACTAGGGAAGAGCAGAGCCATTCAGACAAGTTGAATCACATTACACTGAACTTTTGAAAACTTATCTAGCCAGCAAGAATCTTTTTCTTATTTGGAATTGCCGACTTTGAAAATTCAATCAATTCAATTCAAGTGTCCCTGATAGGACATACAATTACCACAAAATTTGAGCCTGTCACGAAGCCTCACGTTACTTTGTGGAAACAAATTGAATTTTATTTTGCGAGGAGGGACAGTAGACTATTTTCATACCTCTATCACATTTAAATGCAAGGCACTTAGTGGTCCGGGGAGCATGGCTGTTTTTACAATGCTACCTCACACAGTTAAAACAAATGTGTGCACCATAAACAAAGCATGGAACACACAGATACTTAAGAGAGAATTTTAGTGTAACCATTGGATATGTATTATGTGGTCTACATATACCTAAATACCTACGTATCAAGAGATAATGGATGAATACATACAGAAAACTGAAACAGCACTGAAGTTTCATCAGGATGGTTACACGTGATGCTTTCGTTTAGAGAATGTCAGTTCCCTTGAAACACCTTTGCCCAGCTGCATCTGTGCTAAGATGAAAGCCGAATATTTTTTCCATTTCTTTTCCAGTTACTCAAAATAGCATAATAAGTAGAAACAATTTCCCTAGGGTGCCTTTCCTCCTTAAGAGTATTGTGTAAAGGATGAAGGAAAAGTTCAGAGAGAAAAACTTATCTGCATTTACAAACCCGAGATGGGGTGGAATTTTTCACGCATGATAAATGAGGTGGAGCCCACGAATGAGGGGTGTCACCAGTTCTTCTGCCCCAGTGGTCCTTCTCCGGAAAACTTCCTCTAATCCTAACCACTGGCCCATGGACATAATGACCCATGTTGGAAACCTGCTCGAGTTTTCAAAATATTTCTGCATGGTGCACTTAAAGTTACTCATTTTCAACAGACTTCTTAGGAGGTGTGACAGAGGGAAAAGAAGCTACTTACTTGTGTTTATCTTTTGGAGTGAAATATGCTTCTCCAGTTGTCTCCTAAGTTTCACCTCTGCCCCATATTTCCCGGTGGTCCCGTTGTCAGCCAGAATGAAGTGGGAATGCATGCTGTTGAGGACAGTGAGCTTGCTCATGGGGTTGGACATGGTCTGGTAGGGCCGGACAACCTGTGGGATTACAAAAGAAAGAGAAAGCAGTCAGAGAAAAGAAGGAAAAATGGTAAAAGGAGAACTGAACAGAGAGAGAAGAGGGAATGAAGGAATGAAATCAATTCTTCGGTGCAGTGAGGGTACAGTGTACTTCCTCTCCCTAATACTGCTTTGGGCAGAAGCAAGATTTATGGTAAATGTTCTATTCAAAGCCAAATCATGCTTAGAGGATTACATGTTTAGTTATTTACCAAACACATACAGAAACTAGAGTTTGTACTTTCATTGTACTCAATAATTGGCATGTGAATGACTGTTTCATTTTGAAGTTAATCTGTTATTTGCTGATGAACTAAAAATAATTGAAAAATTTAGTTATTTTGTTTCTTTCTTACTCTTCTTTACCATGTCCATACTCTAGCACACACAGAAGAACAATCAAGGTTCTGGAGAATGGTGGGGACTGGGGACCCAGAGGGTGGATTTTTCTATGAAGCTCATTCAACAATCTGAAATTCTGTTATTTCAATTCACAAGGTTCTTATTAGGCACCTTATGTAAGCAGAAATCTTGAATGTAAAATAACTACCTTGTGAGAAGAGTATGAATCAGGCTCAAAATGATCATCATTGTCTTTTGTTGTTGTTATTGTTATTTTAATTTCTACCTACACTGCCTAAAACAACAATTCTTAGTGTGGTCTTTCAGATTTTTGTTATAAGAAGAAAGCAAAACCTATTGTGAGCTAGTTGCTTTATATTCATTATCTATATTCCTTGCAACAATCTTACAAGGAAGAGGCTGTTATGTTTATTTTGTAGACAAAAAAACAGGTAAAGTACATTTTCCCAGTGTTTACTATGCATGGAACTGGAATTCACACCCAGGACTGCTTAATTCCCAATTCTATGCTTATTCCCCTTTCCACAGGGCTTACACACAATGAAACAATGTTTTATTTTACTCCTGAAGTACTTAGGTAGGAACTTCCCTCAAGACTATGAAAAGGAACATTCAATAAGCTCATTGTCCAGCAGCATCTTTACAGTTATCCCTGTACTGAATCATCAAAACTGACAGGACAGAAATAAATGCTGTTGGGTTTTTATTTCTGTGCCGCTGTGCAGTGTATACATTGCCTATAAAGATGAGATGCTATTTTTCATTTTCAGTGTGTAATAACTTGCCGTGGCAAGGTGTAGTAAGATTCAATAGTTTTTAAAGGAATTACAAAGTAATTTAGGAAGGATATTCTTCAACAGTGAAGATCTTATGAAAGTTATTTTTTATTTTTAGACCTTGTTGCTGATTTTGAAACTCCAGATTTCCACAATCTGTGCCTGACAATCACAATCTACTCAATAAATAGCGAATAAATGAATAGGGCAACTTGAGACAGACATGCTTTGTTCAAAATTGTAAAAAAAAAAAAAAAAAAAAAAACCACAACACTTCTCTGTTCTTAATTGTTAGGGGGTTGATTTCATCTAAATTTAAGATGTGTAATTCTGAGCTTTTAAAATATCCTTCATTCCTTTTACTATATATCCTGTTTGTTAATGTAGCATTAATACAACATTAATTCATAGCTTCATTTTCGTTGGCTCTTGTTGATAAAGGAAACACAGTTTTTTGATGATTGTTTCCATGGAGCAGTATCCTATTACTTCTTTGTCTGCCTTACTGAATAGAGTCCTCCAAAATACAGAGACAATGGTTGGCTAACTCCATCCTGATCTCTTTATCACTGGAAGAGTAGGCTGCTTGTGGTTGAAATTCCCATTTTGCTGTTACTCATTTTTTATCATAAAACATTCATTCTACATCAGAATGAAAGTTAATAAATATTAATGCTTTGTTGAAAGTGGCTTAGCAGAGAGACTTTCTCTTATTCTTAAAGTGCCTCTGCATTGTCTTTTGGAGAAAAGAAAAAATACCTTAGTTACTGTTCCCCCTTTCCTAACAGCAGGCTCCATGCCAAGGAGGAGGACCCAACAAATCTGTGAGCAGTGGTGGTGGTGGTGGAGGCAGTAGATTTTTTAGAGGTTCAACCCTGTGTGACAGTAAATTCAGACATTTGTTCTAGCTGAGACACAAGGACATGTTTCTAATTTCTGGGAACTTAGTTATTAAGACCATCAGATACTAGGACATTTTCAAATGAAGAAAGGCATGAATACAATTCTGGGCCAAGCTCATGTTCTCACCACAATCTGAGAATAAAAGAACACAATTAAATCATCAGACCAAGTTCTATATATCTTTTCCTCCACCACAGGATTCTATGGATGTTGGTGCTTCCGTCTTCTGAATGTTGACCTCCTTTCCCTGTGAAACATGGCACATCAGTTCTTTGGGAATACTGTACATTTGAATCAGTCATGCAAGATCAAGTTTACAGTATCACTCATGCATTTTAGTTTCTTCATCTTGATGGTTCCCATTTCCTTTGACTTTATGTGAGGGAGAAATTAAAGGTGATTACATTTTGGCAGAAATTTTGTCTGCTGAATAGGGGGTATAAGTCTAAAATAATGAAAATGTCCATTTTTCCTTTCTAGTAATTATTAGAAGAAGATGTGCTGAATCTTGAAATAATTCTGAATGTATGAGCCACAGAATGTTTGAAACCCAGTTCTGCCATTGGCTGTTTGAATCTGCATCTCATTTTTTTAATCTCTGGAAGGAAAAGAGTAAAACCACTTACCTTAGATGAGATTGTATGTATAAAGCACCTAAAACCATGTCTAACTCCTAGCAGTCAATCTATAAATGTGATTTCCTTCTTTTTAAACTTTTTAAAAAAAATTTATTTTTGGACAGAGGGGAAGGGAGGGAGAAAGAGAGGAAGAGAAACACCAGTGTGTGGTTGCCTCTTGCAGGCCCTTCACTAGGGACCTGGCCTACAACCCAGGCATGTGCCCTGACTGGGAATCAAACCTATGACCCTTTGGTTCACAGGTCGGCACTCAACCCACTGGGCCACACCAGCCATGGCATGTAACTTCCTTCTTAAGTTCTGTTTTATTTTACCAACTATAAAGTGATTTTCTAATTGCAAACTGGTGACCAAAAGGAAATGATAGAGATAAATCACTGACCTTTGTTTTACACAAGGGATTTAAATCAATCAGTGTAAGGAAAGATAAACAAATGAGCAATTTTTGGCAAATACGCAAAGTGTTTTTTCTTTGCTGTGTCTTCTCAGGCCATTGAAGAAGGTGATACTCTGGAACTATTCACTGATGATTTACAAAGTAGGAGATCACTTCTCAAATATTTCAGAGAAATTACCTACAAAAACACTTGATATTCTTCATTACAAACATATCAGCAGTCTATGTTTGTATGAGTTTCAATTTGCATATCTGCAAAAGATTTACTGATCTTCCTGTTTGTTTTTCAAATAGAGAAGAATAACACCTTTGTATCACATAAATATGAATTTTTCCCTTTGACAAAATTTCAGAAGTAATGTACATTCACTTTTAAGAGCTCATGAAAAGAGGAATTAAAAAGTGTGCATGGGTGTGCACATGCAAGTGTGCACATGTGCAGGCATGGTAAGAACTGTGACATGTTCACAGCTTGTAGGTGTATTAGATCACTATGTTCCACATCCGGTGTTTCCTGAGAGAGTCAAGCCCTAATACCCTACAGCATCCACTGTAGGTAACGGATTACTGACTCTCCTGACTAAAGGGTGGTCCAGGTTATGTACCACTCTTGAAAGAATTGAGAAGAGTCAGTCAAGTAATTTTTTGTGTTTTAAATTTCAGATGAGGACTCAGATGGAGAAAGGCTGTGAATGGTGTCTGAAAGGCCTACATATCAACTGGTTTTTCATGACTGGCAAATACAGTAGTATCTAGATCCAGAAAGGAAATTTGGTTAGAAATGGAATTAAGACTCTGGGTATCATGGGCCAGAATACCTCTAAGAAATGACACTTTGTTTCTCTTTCTTATCCTTCAAGAGGAGTTGAGAGACTTCTTCATTCAGTCTATTGTACACTGGTTCCTACTTGCAGTGTGGTAAAATTCTGGTTCCAAGGCCCTTGTATACCTTGACTCTGCAACAAAGAGGTGATGAAGGCAGAGCTCTTTAGGGGTTAACAGAGGCACAGGCCCTTTACATAAGGCATCTGCAAGGTCCTTATCATTGGCAGGAAGGGACTGACCCAGAGGCACTAGGGGAAACTGAGCACCCTTTGTGTGCTGGTGCCAGAGTACTGCAGTCATTTTCCCCGGAGGGGCTTGAAGCAATCATGTGGGAGCTGATCGAAGATACCTGCTTGAGTTTTCCTAGCTATTTTCACAAATGTTTTGATCTTACCCAGGAGTACATAGTGGGAAGTTAGGAGTTCTAGTTCTAGGTCCTCTAGCTACTAATTTGTGATCTTTAACAAGAATTCACTCATTTGTTTACTCATTAAGAATGGTTTGAGAAAATGAATGTGATAAGTACTATTCTCCTGGCTTGAGGAGACATATAATCTCATCCAGGTAATATCTGACAACAAATATTCAAAATAGATTTAGCGGAAGAGACTTTTTGGATGGTAACTTTCTCGTCTATAAAGTAGAAGACTATAATTTCTAAAGGTTTTCTACCTCTAAAATTGAGTCTGGATAGCCTGTGTTAAATAGCAAATTTATTCTTTTCCAAGTTAGTGCAGAACAATGAAACTCTATATGTGTTGGCTACAAAAAAAAAAAAAAAAAAAAGAAAGAAAGAAAGAAAGAAAGTTCGCTCTTGGCCCCGGGGTCTCTTCCATTTTGTGGTGCTTTCTACAATGCAAGGGCCATTTGGTCATCTGTGACAACTTTCCTGAACAGAACTGGATTGAGCTGAATCGGGTTTTTGATTCATCAATCACAGGCCTTCTGCAATGTCAGACCTTGCTGCCTAGTGAGGGGTGTGTTAGCATGTCCCAGGCGAGTAGCAGGGTAGGGGTGTGCGTCCACAGAGCCATTCTTTCCTTCCCAACAGCACTGTGATTTTAATTTAGGCGAGAAGAAAGCTGGCATTCCTCGACCACTTTATACCCATCACTGAGACAGACTCTTCCACATAGATTAATCCATCTCATGCTTATTTTATAGGTGAAACTACACAGGTTCAGGGAAGTGAAGTATTTTGGCCAAATTTGCCCTGCAAGCAGCCTTTCCTCAAAACCTCACAGAGTCTTGAATTCCCTGACAGACCACGGGACATTAGAGGGAAGATAGAGGGCCCAGCCTGATTTTAAATTTATAACAGATATGATTTTGCTGCTGGACATTTTTGCCAGTGGCTTAGCTGAGCATTAAAATCCTCCTGACAGCTGATCAGATTATTTCCAGAGGAGTCTCCTGGACCTGTATAGTACGCAGAGGTCAGGAAAGGCACCAGCAGGTAGTAAATGAGGTTTGTGCAGTGGAGAGAGAGACACAAAGGAGCGGTGAGGTTCTCTTAGGGTCAGGCCTGCGTTTCTGGGAGGAAAGAGGGGATACTGCTGAGAAGTGGGAAGCAACATCTTTGTCTGGGACAAAGGAACATGGGGACTGAGAGAATAAAAAGAAAAAGAAAGAAAAAAAAAGAAAGGCACCATGTGTCTTTATAATCACAGAGAGGCCTGTGCTAGTGGGGACACTGGCTTGTTACACACTATTCAGACAGCTCAGCTGTAAGTCTGGATATAAAGCTGGGTCATACTGAAACTCAGATGCTGCCTCTCAGCTCAGCAATCCAAACAAGAAAGCAGCAAACCCAGGGGTCCATCTCCAAAGAGGGCCCACATTCTTGAGTTGTGTGACTCCCACTAAAATACATGGGAAGACAATTACACCTTTCTGCAGCTCTTTGAAAATGTATCCCTCCACTTGTGGGCTGCAGAGTTGCACCGTCCTCATTTCAAGCTTTCCTCTTGAATAGGCTCACCTCCCTTTGCCCTGCCCTGAGGGGAACTGTGCACCATTCCCACCCAGGGCCTCCTGGCAGTGGGAACAGAGCCTTGAGTTCGAAACGGGTTATGTGCTTTAGAAACCACCAAATACCAGTGAGAAATGTTAAAATATGTTCAAATTCTTTTGAAACATTTCCCTTAGTTTGGTCTGGATTCAGTGACTTACTTCTCAAAAACAGAATGAAACAGGAGTGATAGTATGAGACTTCCAAATCTAGGTCACGAAAGGATTCCTCTTTGGTCTCTCTTGGATGACTCATTCTGGGGCAATCCTGCTGCCATCTTAATAAAGCAGCCTCTTGGAACTCCTGACCAACAGCAACATGAGTGGGTCATCTCAGATGATGCAACCCCCAACTGACACCGTGACTGTGACCTCAAGAGGGACCCCAAGCCAGAACCCCCAAGATACACCACTCATAAATTTCTGGCCCACAGAAACTGTGAGACAATAAATGCTGTGTTTAAGCCATGAAGTTTGGGGGCAATATGTTACACAGTGATAGATAACTGATACAGTAGTGTATTATTATTATTATTATCATCATCATCATCTTCTCTGAGGCTTCACAATGCATCCTTTCCCTTGTCTTCTGGATTGGCTGGTGCATCACAGTTTCATGGCTTCTCGTTCCCACCGTGTTCTCCGTGCCGCCCGGCATTCTTCCCTGGGGCTCTGAACAGTCCTGGCTACCGTTTTCTGTTGGGGCCATGGCTATCATCCTCTGCTCTCTTCAAGGGACCGACCCAAACCCCAGCCTTCCTCATTTAGCAGATGATCTGACTCCTGCACCTGCACACTCGCCAGTCAGGTGACCCTGTTCAGGTAACCTACTCTCTGTGTGGCAGTGTCTCCTTGTGTAAATGGAGATCAATAATGATTATAACCACACCATTGGGGTGCTGTAAGGATACAAAACTCATAGAACAAGGCACATATGAACTCAACTAACTGGATAGCTATTATTATTATGGAGAAATAGTGCTGTACAATAAGTATGGATATGGTCTTAGGAGCTAGATGGCCGAGGTTGAAATCCCAGCTACACGCATTATTCATCATATTAGTAATTAGTGCATTAGTCCTATTGGGCAAGTCACTTAACCTCTGTGGTTAGTTTACCATCGGTAAAATGGGGAGGATGATAGATAATAAAACTAACAACTTTTTACTGCTGTTAAGAGAATTAAATGACTATCTATGTAAAAGTGCTTAGATGGGTGCTGGTATTTATTAAGCTCTACAAAAATGTTGATATTGTTGTTATTATGATTATTTCAGTGGTAAATGATAAACCTCCAGACTAAAACTTCAATGTCCTGCCACCAACCCTTCTTCTCTCTTGTCTTTCTTCTCTTCTTGTCCTTCAGTTACAAGGGTAGAGATGGTTACTCTGCCCTTTAGCCCTGGTCTCCTTTACCTCAGGGCTTTCCTAGGGCTCATTTTATCAGTTGTTTCCTCTATCTCTCTAGCTCCCTTCCTACCATACATGTATAAACAAGTTCCAGTCTAACCTATCTTGATAAAAAAAACCCCTCAATTTATGGCTCCCTTTGGCTACTCGTACACATCTCTTCTCTTCACAGTCAAACCTACAGAAGAGTAGTTTCTACTTGGCTTCTCTACTTCCCCTTCCTCAGCTGATTATAGTGGGAGCTTGCCCCTTCATCATTCTCCTGACACAGTGATGCCAGTGATGTTCATACTGATAAACTGGATGAACACTCCCAAGCCCTTTCCTTCTGCAGCCTCTCAGTTCTATTGGGCATTGCCCTTCACTACCTCCTGAATACACACAGTCCCTCAGACTCCACAACACTTTGGCCCTTCTTTTGGTGTCCTTTGCCAGCTGCTTTTCCTCAGCTCAGCTGTAAAATGTTGGAAGAACACAGGATCCAGGTGTAGGCCTTCCTTCTCCCCACTCTACACACTGTCCCTTGGCCATCCTATCTACCAGAATGGCTCAGATAGTTGTCATTCATAGGCAGATGCCTTCGGAATTGAAGTGTGTAGTCAGATCTTGTTCCTGAGCTTCTGCTGCAGCATAGACTCACTGGCCTGCTGGATATTTTCATGTGGGTGTCTAGAAAGAACTTTGAAATTAATGTGTCCATATCCAAACTCAACACTGTCTTTGCTGATTCTGCATTCCCCCATGGGAGTAGGTGTGGCCTAGAACCTGAGTGTGGGCCAGGTTCAGTGAGCATTGGATCCTGTGTAACTGTAACAGATTTGAGTGGGTCTCCTTGCCTCTGAACTTTTCCTCTCACATCTCCTATTTACATCTTATCTAATGCAGTCATGGAAGTCCAATGAACTCTGTGTAAGGCCATACGAGGAGGCCCTTAGTGAGCTTACTTGATTTGCTTTAGAAATAAGTGATGTATGTACTGAGTTGATAACTACACTAGAATTATCAATCAACTGTTATTAAACTTGATTTTTCTTGGTTTGAAATATAAAAATGACATCAAAAGGATAGTTTCCAATTAAATATAAGAACTTTTAAATATTATAAAATTCTGAGACTAATCTATAATTTAGAAAACTATAAGATGTCCTTGAATGTCAAGATAATTTGATAACCACATAAGATAATATGTTGGCAATCTCCCCAAACACAATTTTCGTCCTCAAGTTAAAATGAAAAGTACTTTTTCTTGTGATCATATCTGGATTTTTAATTTGACATGTGTGTTGTTAATCTAGATTTGGGGAGAAAACAAATGATAAAGGCTTCAAAAATTATTCAATTAACTGAAAAAATTCTGGGAAGATTGTTTTCTAATGGGATATAGGTCTAAAAGGAGTCACATGAAAATTAAAATGCATTGGAAGCTCTTTCTTGACTTTACACTGGTGGCACTTTCATAATCATCTATGCAGCTAAGATTCTCTAGGGACAAAGTAAAGGACTCTGGCCACTCTCATTGAGTCTATTTTTAGTGTAACCTGCAGGCATAAGACATTAGCCAATGATCTCAGCTAACAGTAAGAACACAATATCATTAAATACTTGGTTATATCTTACTTGGCACACTACTACCTGAAAGTATGGGCTTCGGAGGCAGTGGCCCTTGGTTCTAATCCTTGTCTGGTTGCTGTACTATAAAAAGGGCTAACACATACCTCATAAGACTAATAATATGTGCCATCACGGAGACCATCGTGAAATAAGAGCTCAAAAACTATAATTACTATTATTATGATTATGTTCATAGAAATTCTATGAAGATAGAAAAACCAGGTGTTCCTATAGTCTACTTAGAGTTGAAGCTATCAAATCTTACAGAGTTTAAAGCACATGTCAGTGCTATCATGGTCATGAAAAGTACAGCATCACCAGTGAAAATGAGACAAAAATAATTCAGTTCCTGCTTTTGAGGAGTTATTCATTAAGGTAGGGGAGATGATTGAGAAAATTACAATACGCATATGATGTGATGGGTGAAGACAGTCAGAGAAGATGTCTTAGCTGAACAATACAGAATTTCACACCCAATGTCAGGACAGAAAAGTATTACTATCTCAGAATTCATAGCATTATTCATAACAAAATCTGTTCTTTTGATCTATTCATTGAGAAAAGAAGGGTTTGAGTAAACAGACTAGAAAATATTTAAATTTAAAGAATCAAGGCTAGTTCTGTCACTCAGCTGGCTGGATCGTTCATTTCTCAGAGGGTTGAGAGAAAGGCCTGTTCTCATTCTACACCTCGCCCCCGTACTCAACATACTGAACTTTAACCATCCCCCTCCCTACCTTGTGTTGCTAAATAAGAAAATAGTTTTATATTCGTATGTTAGGTTAAAAATGCCCTTAGTATAGTACTACAATATGATCAAGCTTGGGAATATGATGACAGATGAAGTTGTGGTGAAGTTGTGAACTAGTTAAGATTTATTGTAGTATTTTTCTCTACAATGTTTATTTTCATTGTAGCCTGAATTTCACCATGCTCAATCCAGCTTCATTGATATTTATTGAGCACCTACTACATTTGAGCCTCTAATTTGAGCTCTGAAAATCCAAAAATACATGCCTTGTATTTTTAAAGTCTAATAATGTTTAGTTAAGTGGTAAGACTTGAAGGGAGATAAATGCTTCAGGATACCTAGAAGCTGACTCAGGGTAAATTAATCTTTCTTCTCTATGTTTAGAACTAGTTTTGCCTTTACAGTACCATTCCAAAGGGATGCTCGTATTCTCAGTTGAATAGCAACTAGCAACTGCTGTGTCGACTACTTTTAGCAATAAAATAACGCTTGTAGTACTTGAATGTTCAGTGTCTGAAAGTGCGCGTTTGAGAGCCATCTCCATAGAAATAAAATAATCTATGTTCTCTATCAGTTGGACAATAAATCCACTGAAGTAAATATCAGGCACAAAAAAAGGAGCCTTCTTTTATCCTTATATTTTTATTTATTTCAAGTAAATTTCCTAGATTTAGTTTGACAATTTTTTTTGCACCACTTCAACATTACTCTGCAATATAGACATAGACTAGCCCCCAAAATGCAACTATTCTATTTTTTCAAATGATTGCATTTTCATAGAATTCTGAAGTGGTGAAGATTTGCTTCACAATATATTAGTTTCTTTCCCTGCTACCTGAGGTATATTATTTTTTATGTCTATTGCATATGAGTTTGATTATATAAAGTACAAGAAAAAGGACAGAGGCTCTAAATTAAACTAGCTATGAAAATTGTTATAACCACTTCAGAAGCTTACCAGAAACCACTTGTGTTTTGATGATTTTTAAGGAGATTTTAACCAGTGATCACCAATATTTTACTCAAATACTACTTTTAATGACAACCTAGCATTCTGTTCTTTTTCAATGATTAAACTACAATGGCAAACACATATAAAAAATTTCCTCAAACTATGTCATAACATACATCTAATAATTTTTGCCCCAATTATTTTACAACTTGAAAAACAAACTCTATTATTACACAAGAGCTTAAGAAATTCTATACATATTTCAGTTACCCAATTTTTGTGAAAAAAATATACTAGCATGAAATTCAGCAGAGCTCAGTCAAAGATTTACTGAAAAAACTAAAATACAACTGTTTTTCCAGTATTCTCTACCACCTGCCAATTTCATTTCCTTTCTCTGTGGTTTCTCTGGAGGTTCACTGGGATCCTGGTGAGCTATGGCTTGCCTTTGCTAGACTCCTGTGAGTGGGGACAACGAACGTGCACATCTTACTGTACATGCAAGGGGCTCCTTCTGCTCTCTGGGCTGGAATTGAGACCATTTGTCGTTGGAAAGTCGGGCAACATAACTAAATCCTGTTGGCACAGGCAGGCCTCAGTTCTTATTGGCATACAAGTAGGAAGAAATATGGGGAGAAAGAAGAGAATAAAACAGCTGAAGAGGAAGTAAAATCAGAGAAAAAATACTGTCATTGGATGAAAATAAATCAGGGTGATTCTTCCAACTCAGAAAAACAAATAAATGTAACATAAGTATTGTGCTTTTGCAATCATATGGGATTTATAAGATGAACAAACAGAATGATATAAAAGGCCAGAATCCTCTGCAAATTTTTAGGCAACTAAGAGAATTATTTGGGTCCTCTCTCTTAAATAAAGAAATAATCAATTTCTGCTTATTCAAGGTCATCTAAATGAGAGTTCCAAAATATCCACCCCCTCAAACTGAATAATAATAACTTAGGTTTACAACAGAGATCTTGTGCTATAAATATTTAAAAATGAGTCTTGAATCATGACAACATTAAATAATTAATTTGTTAACAAAATGGAACAATAAATTCCATTTTTGACATTTTAGCATGTTCTAATTCTTTAAGAAATATATTTATTCTAGGTCACAATCAACATACACTTAAAAACCAACTTGGAATCTAAGGCAAGTATTAACCCAAGTACAGTCCATCAAAGACTAGTCCCAAACACTCTGAAAAAATTAGAAACATTACTTTTTCAATAAGTTCTGACTACATAATACTTTGGGAATTGCTGCTTGAGATACTTAATTTGTGTGTGATATAAAAGTCAGTGAATTTTAGTTATGAGTTTATCATATTGATAAAACTATCTCATTCCTTACCCTACATATTCTGGATAAATTAGAATGTCAAATGTAATTTGGTAGCATTGATAGGGACACTTCTTATCACTTAAAATAAAAGCCCAGAAGGATTTAAAGAATATTTGTTTACTGCTTACATTTCATGGTATTGAATTTTTAATTCAAAGCATTTTGTATTAAATTTGAAAAAATCGCATATATTGCATTGCATTGAAATAAGATGGCTTTGCTGTATTGCAATACAATTCAATACACAGTTTAAGACTAGTTAATTCTCAACTGCTTTAAATTGTTTTTCTTGGTTATCTTAACAGACCTCATAGTACTTGTAAAAAGCTACTTAGCATATTGTTATCCTCTATGGAAGGCCTGGATTGGGAAGGAAGGACTACTGATTGGATGTACTAAGGCAATGATAAATAAATAATTGTTAAAATTTCTGACGGAAAAAGAAGTGAATAAAGTATGGCAATCTGTGTACACAGTGTAACCACAATTTCTATCAATGGAATTTTGAGCAACATTATATGGGGAAAAAATCTGATGGTTAGTAGAAAGGAGGCTGAGAATGACCTGTCTGTGTTTTCAGAGAGAGAGAGAGAGAGAGAGAGACCGTTGCAAGAAACAGAAATACGATGATGACTCATTAATTATAAGATCACGTTCTCTCGGAAAAATTGTTGATTAATTGGTCATTGTGTAGCTCTGGATGTTAGAATAGGAGAAGGATTGTGGCACCCTGCTGAATCCAGTCAAGGCTTCTAAATAGTTCCAGAATGGGAAATAACCCAACTATGCCTGCTCAGTGCCCAAGCATTCAGTGAGAGAAAGGCCAACCAAGGAAGCCACAAGCTCAGTGGAAAGAGCCTGCCTTCATAGCCCCTGACCTAGGTGAAGGGCACTGAGAGGTAAACAAGCTGGAGCCCTGGGGTGAGGAGAGTCCTCTTCAATGTGTCAGCCAATGAGTCCATGCTGTTAATGAATCTTAATGTAACCTTGCTGAAAGCACTGGCAACATTTGGTGTGTGAGGAAAGACCACAGCTTGATTCACACCAAGAAGAGAGTTGGTAAGTCTTACTTAGGACCTTTCTTGGTCATAATAATTGACACTGGAGTTTTCATAAATAGATTTTGGAAAATGAATGGACTCCCAATAAATGTTTCCTAATATAGGCTTCATTTTGGGTGACAGGGACTAAAAGAGTACTGTAATATGCATATTTTTAATTCTAATTTTATTTAACTCTTTTGATATCACCTCTGTGAGAAATCACATGCAGAGGATGCTCCCAGGACTTACATCTCTTCCAATCAAGTCCTCCTGGTTTTCCACGATCCCCCAGGGGGCGATGCCTATGGTACATATCTTCCCTCGAGACTTCGATGCATGGTCCTTCAAGGCATCCCCAACATGACGAATTACACCTAAGAGAAAGAAAGGGAAGTATTACTCTTGTCTTTTAAAGCAGTTACTTTTCATTGTTCTCAAGGAAATTGTGATAATTGTTTCTCCCAAGATTAAATATATTGGATATAAAATTCTGACACATTTCTACACTCACTGCATGTGTTTATTTGACAAACGTGTGCCACTAACACCAGATACATTTGCTGGGCTGGCATTTCTTATCCTATTTTATATTTAAAAAAGTGCCTCTAACATCTATAAAAACATAAATACAATTCTTTAAACTTAGGAAATCTTTGTCTTGTATTAGATGCATAATGATGTGTGAAGTATGACTAAGAACCAATTCGATGACTGTGTTCTGTAAAAAAAAGCACCATATAGAACATCATAATACCATTATATTAAATCTACACCACAATTTGTGTAAAGTTAGGTCATTCAAATAGTGCAGTGACAGCTCAGATTTTGTCAACCTTGATTTCATCTTTTTATTTAGGGGTACATAATGTGCAGACCCTACTTGTGAGGCCAATGTTGACATATTCCATGGAGAGGTTATGTTAGAAATATACAAATACACCTTTTTATCTTTACCATTGCAGCTGCTTTCCTCTTCTCTCAGGAGGGACTTCCCCATGACTGCGGCCTTTGTCACAGTAGTTAAAAGTGAGAAATTCAGTGTATAAGATGGAAGGGAACCAATGGCTTATTGTTTTACAAACTGTTTAAACAGGCACAATTTCTAACCTTTTAACTTCTCTCTCAAATGATTATTTTTATAGAAGATATGAAATTTCTACATTCTCTATGAAAAGATGAAAATATTCTCTTACAAAAATTCTGCCCATTGCTCAAGGAAAAATTCACATCTAGTTCGATCACCTATATGAAAGCTGAGCTGGATTTCATTTCTTCTGAGTTTGAATAGGATTGTGGTTTGCATATCTTGAAGAGCTTACTAGGTCACCTAACACAATCTGTCATCAATCATAAGCATACATGTAGATGCCTCCTTTAAATGTAAAACTCTTTGAGGGGAAGTTTGGAAGGCCAAAGTCTCACATGTCTTTGTGTGTTTCAGAGGCTGACATGGAGTAAGGGCTCAGAAACTGTGTGCTGAACTAACTAGGCACACAAAACACATCAGGGAATTTAATCATGGGACAGGACATGCATGTGCAAACAACTCAATTTGAAATACTCAAGAGATGAAACAGAAAGATCTTCCTTTAAAAAAAAATCAAATAATAAAATAGTGTAAATAGCCACTAATCCACATTGAACAAATCTGGGAGTGTTGAGAAGAATATCAATTTCATTTATTAGCTTATCTATAGATCTCCTAAGTGAGAGTACTGTTTTAAAAATATAAGCGACAAAGCTGTGGATATTAGTGTTAAAATTTTTCCCATTTGTAAGCAAAACCCCTTTCAGGGCCAGACCTGGACAAGAAATTTAAGTCCATGGTGTGCCCTCCATCTGCCACAATTCCACCATCATCTCTTACCTAACCTGAGTGTGCACCCTTAGAACCTCACATGGGATACTGCATTGAGTATTAAGCCTGAAGCAGAGAGGAACTCTTTGGCTTACAGTATGTATACTGTAAATTCTTCTTTGGCTATTAGATGTATTTCATAAGAGAAGAAAAACAATAATGTTCCAGGTACCCAGAAGCCGAAGATTGGTAAGAATTTCTTTTGAAACTTCAGAAATTTTGAGATGGTCTGTATATGAGGTGCAGGTCCTGTCAGGAAAGCAAAAGACTGATCAATCACAGGCGAATGGTGCCTGCTAAGCTGTGAGTGAAAGTTGGATCCTATAGCCTAAACAGTCACTGAAGGAACATTGCCCTGTAGGTGTTTGATTACTACAGAATAAACAGTGACGAGCTGACTGAGCAGATCATTCTAAATCACGTCAGTCTGCAGAGTGAGTCAGGATTTCACCGAACAACGATGAGCATGCACAATCTGCAGAGCTCACTGCTGAAATGTGCCTATGGAGTTCCGTACGGAATGTTCACAAGTTCCGGGGAGGGAGGAGAATTCTGAGTGCAGGTCTCGCTCGAACACCATCTCAATGACAGTGTGAAGAGTATACAACACTGAGAAAACCTTCTGTTTAATGTCCAGGGTTACATCAGAACGTTCCACTAACTCCATGTGTGTACATGCTCAGACTTTGGACTTTGTAACAAGTGTGAATTAACCCACTGCAGCATTACTTGTGTACTTCCAGTTGGCACTTCAGACTCAGGCCAGGGAAATATGTCCAGACAGTTTGCAGTCATCTATTCCGTTCTCTGTTGTGCATTAATTCTGCAGATAAGCACTTGAGTGTAAGTGAGTTTGTAAGAATTGGCGTGACAGCCTGCCTGTATCACTTTGGCTTTAGATGGTGGACACTCAGTGCACCACACAGATCTTGTATTATAAAAATGTACACTTGGAACCTGCGTGATCCTAGTGACCTATGTCACCCCAAGAAGTCGAATTTTTAAAAATGATTGCTCTACCAAAACTTATTTGGCAGGTGTAAACAACTGTTTGGAATTCAGAGTCGAATATATCTCCTGATGATGCAGAGTTTATTTAGTACAAATTTGAAATAATAAACAATGAATACTCTGGGCTCTGTGGTCACAATTTACATCCCAGATGGGAAGGGCATTTTACAAAAATTAAAGCTATTTACATTGAACTGAAAGTCACATAAAGACCAGAGGCAGAGCATGTAATTTAGAGCAAATGTTATTCCTTAAAGAATTATTGGGTACGCATAAGGAATATAGTCAATGATATTGTAATAACTATGTGTGGTGTTGGGAGGTACTAGACTTACTGGGGGGATAACTTCATAAGTTATTGGGGGATAAATGTCTGATCACTATCTGATCACCTGAGACTAGTATAATATTGAATGTCAGTTGTATTTGAAAAATATTAAAAATTAAAAAAATTATGGATGCTTATTTGGCAACTTGAGGTATTGGAAATATCCTCTGAAATTTCATTCATCACATTTAAACATTCTGTATAGTCAAGTATTAAATATCCCAACCTATTTCTCATGTATAACTAATTCTTCTTGGTTGAGAAATAGCCCCACAGTTATTATTTAGGTAAAGGAGGGAGAGGAAATCAGTGAGAGGAGAGATAACCAGTGAGTATGCCCACATGAGTAGATGAAAGTGGGGGAATATTTAACCTTAGGACAAAATCATCTCAGTCAGAATGTTCTCATGGCCTACGTTGCCTTCTCGTTCCCACTTCCAATTACCTGTGTTCACCCCTCCAGTGAATATCCACGCTCCGGTTGTCATGGCTGCTTTGATAAGACCCTTCCCAAAGACTTGCTTGAGTTTTGGCTGGAGTTCAAAGTTCTGCAGGCCTCCATGGACAGAGATGAGAAGCTTGGGAAGCTCCAGCTGCCATTCCTTGGTCATCAGGTGTAAGAGGAGATCAGGTTTTGTATCGAAGGATACACGCACGTACTGGAAGAAGAAGAGCCTTTGATTAGGGAGACGGGGCAGGGCCGGCTAGTGCTGCTTGTCTTCAGTGATTGCAATGACATGTGTACTTGAAGAAAATGTCTCGTATGAACTCAGATTTTTAAAAAGGGGTAAATCATCTGCTTTACCAAGTGAGCCTACATCAGACAAAGGGAGTCGGCATTTTAAAAGGTTTTCTGGAAATTGTGAATTACTACCGACTTTTAAATTATTTGATTTTCTAAAGTGCAGCACAAGTACAATTTTCCCTGGCATATGTTCTTTGCTC
The DNA here is from genome assembly GCA_004027475.1 of Anoura caudifer. Taxonomy (NCBI): domain Eukaryota; kingdom Metazoa; phylum Chordata; class Mammalia; order Chiroptera; family Phyllostomidae; genus Anoura; species Anoura caudifer. The sequence goes on from PVKU01004224.1 coordinate 122,511, forward strand.
AGAGGAAATCATGTTTGCATTTTACCAACATTAACATTTGTGCAACAGTTCAAATATTTCCAATTGTTCAATACAAGTAATCCCTTCATTCCAGTAACACCTGGATGTAATTTTTCTGTGACCCTATCATTCTGAGAGGTTTTGAAAAGTCCTACAGTTCAATGTAATGTAACAAGAATTTAAAATAAGGTAAGAGCTGATTACATTTATTTAAATCTATAATAACTGCATACCAAATATTTCCTTTATCTTTCAGAGAAGACGAGTGACAAAAAGCACACCAATTACTCTTGCAGTAGAGCTGAAAAAAATTAAAGCATATGGAAGATATAGGAAGATATCACCACCACCAGATGAAACCAGAAAGAAAGTTATGATAAGTATGTATAAATCAAAAGCCATAAAACATATAATGATAGATTTATATATGGTTATCTATATCACCACGTGCATAGATACTCCATTTAGATCTCAGTTTAATTGTACGAAGCTTTCTGTCTCTATCTGGAAACAACTGAGATACTGGGGAAACATACTTGAAAGCCTTTTGTAATTCAGCGCTGAGCTGGCATGAAAAGAGGGCATATTCAGATTCCTAAACAAAATGGAAGCTGGAACCTCGGGAGACAAGCACTGCAACAGGCTTTAGCCCTGACAGTCTCCCCTAATCCCTGGAAGGCTCTAAGCATCTGCTTTAATGCCTTTATGCAGTATGGGTGAGTCTAATGGGGCACCCACATAAATCTGGGACACTTCAAATGCCTCCACCCTCAAGAGTAATGAAGAAAATGTAAGTCTGATGTACACAAGGAGAGAGCAGGGGAGTTTGACTCTTCACCTTTGTTCTGAATAAATAAGAAAAAAATTACCCTCTGATTATTTATAAACAAAAGTGGATTCTCACACAGGATTTTGTTCACATTCACTCTGTAAGTGGTTTCAGAAACACCAAACGGAGTAATGTATAATGGTTCTGGCGGGGTGAGGGCTCCAGGGAACTGGCACAAACGGATGCAAATCCTCTGTGGAGGAATGTGTTATCAGTCCAGGTCTCAAATATTTCCCATGGGAAAGTAATGATTTCATGGCAAAAATTAAAATAATAAATTACACAAGGAAATAAGGCAGCATGAATGAGATCAAAAGGAAACAACAGACGCTAGAATAAGATTCTGAAAGACACTGAAATGACCAGACAGAATATGAAATAGCTACATGTTAAAAAACACAAATAAGAAGATTGCATATGTGATTAAAGAAAAGATATTATAAGGAATGACCACATGCGCTTGAAAAATAATCAAAAACAGAACTTCTAAAATCAAAATGTAATTATATAAATGAAAAAATGGATAAATTAAACTACAGATCAGATGTGCTAATGATAGAAGCAGAGAAATAAACCAGCTGTCACTTAGGGAGACAACAGAATTGAAAACAGAGGAAAAACTGAGACACTTGGAGGAAATAATCAGAGTTCTAGGTAGACATAAAAGAGATAATAGTGAATAGGCCATACTTGAACTGATACTGGCTGAGAATTTCTCAGAATTGTTGAAAGACACCAGTTCTTGGACCCAGAAAGTTCAACGAATCCCAAGCAAAATAAATAAAAAGAAACCCTACCCATAGACACCTGACAGAGAACACCAAAGGGAGGGGTGAGGAGAAACCTCCAAAAGCAGCAAGGAACAAAGACAGGTCACCTACAAAGAACATTTATCAGACTGAGGACCTATTCCTCAACAGCAGCCATGGATGCCAGAAGCCAGTATCTTCCATGTGCCAAGACAAATTGCCAATGTAGAATTCCATAGTTGGCAAAAATATCTTTCCAAAATGGGAGCAAATTATAGCTATTTCAGACTACCAAAATTGAGAATTTACTTCTAGTAGACTTCATGGAAGGAAATTTAAAAATATATATGGCAGGTAGAAGTTACAAGATCCAAAATGGGTGATCTGGGTTACAAGAAAGAATGGCACAGATATTAGCAAATATATAATAAATGTAAAAAAGCATTGGTTGTCTAATTTATGGGGGGAAGGGTCAGAACTAAAGCACAAATTAATATAACATATAAGTTGGGTCACAGTAATGAGAGGTAAAGCATTCTAAAGTCTGTATGTTGTGTGGGAGAGAAGAGAAAGATATTAACTTTAGATTTGTTAAGTATTAATGTTACAGTATCATAGCCATAAAAATAGATCTGCATGTAATCATTCAAATACATTTTTGGATAGATTGATAACATTATCCATGAGATGGTAATTTATTGTCATATACTTGGATCTGAGAGACCCCATTGTTGGAAAAATCTCAAAAACTATATCAATTCTTTTGTTAAAGTATATTTTAAATATGCTTAGTTGAAATGTGGAGAAAAACACTCAAAATATGAAAGGTGTTTGATAAATAAACTGCATTATCAAGAAATACCAAAAAGCTAAAATTTCCTATACACATAATACAAAAACCTAAAGACATGGTAGAATTTGATAAGCTGATTCTATATTGATTTGATCTATGTAGAAAAAATCAATTCCAGAATGGAAAGACTAAAGGTTAGCAATTTTATCTAAGTACAATATATCAATAAAGTTTCATCGGAGTTCGCAATATGAAAATGGTATTTTGTGCACAAACTCTCATACAGGGAGCAGAGAACTTTCAGGGAACTATCAACAGAAGGTTTGAGCAACAGCGTGCACTTCCGTGCCAGGCAAGGAGCTTTGGGGCCGGAGACAGGGTACTGCCGTATGGGGGCAAACACGAGTGTTTCTAAAAAAAAACCTTGTTAGCTACTTATTGTTATATTTACAGCTCATTGAGTGACTGTTTATAAGAAAAATATCTAGGTACTGAATACTATAAGATGAAAGAATAAAATGTTTTCTGTGCCTATACACAGAAAACATTTTAACTACCCAAGTAGTTAAAATTTGGTGGCTCTGCTGGATTGAATTTATATCATTTTGACTCATTCCGGAAAGGGGTTTTTAGTGAAACAAAGTAGAACTTGGACTCAACACATCTTCCAAACTATACAAACCAAGAATGCTTTGTGTGAGAGATAGTAAGAAATTGCTTTTCAAGTTACTGTTCTCTTATTCACAAAGTTTAACATATCACTCTTTTCCTTGTAAGAAAAACACAAATAAGGACCCATATTCTTTTCAGGTGAGATATAAACTACACTTCTTTAAATATAGAAAGCCATCTAAATTATAAAGGTACTTCTAAAATTATGTGTCCCTTGCATAACGCTCCTAAAAATTCTGGAGGATTGTAAAGACACAGTTGCAGTGATTAGAGAAAGCATATGTGAGAACAGCATATTTTGAAAAACAAGGTAAGCAGTTATGGTTTGTGGCTTTTGGAACATCAGGATGCCTCACTAACTGTCCCAACTATACATTTTGTTTATTCAGGTAAGTAATGAGAGATTTGGAGCCACAGTCAGTATCAGGAAAGAGATATGTATACATTATTAACTTACATAGTGTAAAAAGAGATTAAAATGCATACTAAATCACTACAGAGATTTGTAATGATTTTATTAAACTGAAACTAGCTAAATAGCATAGTATGAAATCCAATTATTCATATTAATTGGTAATAATAGTCCAAATGCATTTTTAGGAATAAGCCTCACTTGACAAATAATTCACTTTGGGGACTTCTAAAGTTACCTATGCAACTTACCAGCAAGGAGTCAATTTTTTGATCATGTGAACAGGTCACTGGAAAATGACCAGCAAATCTAGTGAATATGGTGAGATTTCTGTTGAACCAGCCTAAGCCTTTTACTAGTTAGCAAACTAAAAAAAGCTTGTTCATGATCACAGAATGCTTGTTACTCAGCTAATAAGTTCTCAGCAAGGGAAGAAAGGAGTAACCTTGAGCACCTTAACCCCGTTCTCTGTCTGTAAGATGAAGACATGGAGTCTCTCATGTCTGGCCTTTGTTAGGTCATATTGTTCCTAGGCCCTCTTCATGTATTTCTCTCGGTTCTCAGTTTCTTCATTCTACTGAGAAAAAAATCCCCCAACTAAAATCCCAAATCCAGGTGCGTTTACTGTGTTGCAGGTACATACATGTTGTATGCTTCCTATGCAGCATTTCACGGATGCTTTCCAGTCATGAGAAGGTTGGTACCATCCACATTTTACTGATGAGGGGCAGAAAGGATCTATCAGGTTCTCAAGTTCAACAAGCAGTAATGTCAGGAGTCACAATCCAGGTCTGTCTGACTCCAGAGTCCTTGCTCTTCACCTCCAAAATAATAAATGCCTTCCTCTCCTTCCTTCTTCCCCTTCACTTACAACCAAGCAGTGTCCGAGTCTCAGTGATCCACTTCTCATGATGGTGCTCTCCATCAGGCCTTTCCCTCTTATACTTCAGTTGCTATTTTAATAATCAGTTCTCCTTGGGAGGAAGTCAGTTTGGATATGCTAACAGTCCTAACAGCTTTTTCTCTCTGTGACACCAACAGGAAGACTTCTTTCCTCAAATCCTTTTTAATCCATATTATTTTCCTATTCAAATTGTTATGTCACATGTGAACTAAACTACCATTCTGCCTGTCGCTGTCTCCCACAATTTGGCCGTCTCTACCTATTTAGAGTCATTTCCCCACCTCTCTTAGTATTTGGCTAATGCTGTTTCCCAAGTCCTAGAAAACCCAGTCCTTCCCCTCTCATCTGTCTAAATTGTCTTAGTCTTTCAAAGACTTTCATTGACTTTTCCTGAGAAAGCCAGCTCATGTTGGTGCTATATAACTTTCAGTTAAACTCAGTCCGATATATTTTTTTTTCTGGTTGTTTCTTGCATATGTCAGTTTTATCTCCCCATATTGCAAGATCTTAGAGGAAAGGGATCATGTTTGACTTGACCTGGCTATGAAATAGTTACAATCATAGAAATAGAAGGAAGCTTAGAAATACCTTAGCAATCATGGGAACTAGAAATCATGTAGTGCAATTCTCCTGCTTTACAGATGAGGACACTGACACACAGGGGAGGTGAGTGCTGGGGACCAGAGCTAGTTATCCAATAACTAACCACTCACTAATTCATTATACAAGTTAATGCCACACCGCCAGCTCTAGGTTGAGCTGTGCTTCTCAAACTAACATGCTTGACTCATCAGGAGCGCCTCAAAAATGCAATAGGTTTGGATTCAATAGGCCTGGGATGGTGCTTGAGGTTTTGCCTTTTTTAAATTGTTGTTTTGTTACAGTTGTCCCAATTTCCTCCCATTGCTCTCCCCTGCTCCATCCAACCCCCCTCCCACAGGGACCACGAGTGGCAAGGATCACAATTCTTTCGGGGACTGGAGATTCTAAGTGTTGTGTCTTGTGTTCGTCATTGGGCCAAAGGAAAGAAAGAACAGTCAATATTTTACACGAAAATCAAAGGGAAAAATAGAGGAAATCCTGGGGGAATTACTCAGGCCATGATAACTAGGGAAGTGCAGCCACTGACAAGCCACTCAGGGTCCCCTTTGACCCAGACTAATTCTTATACAAAAGAACACATGGTTAACTACAGCCCCTCCTCCCTGATTATTAACACAAATACTGGGTGTCCCTGGTTCTTTGATGTTAGCTATTATTTGTGAGTTACCCATTATTTGTCCCTTCCCTTTGAGAATAAGAGGCAAGATAAGGGGAAAAAAGGAAGCATTTAAATGAATCAGTTTGTTACTTTTTATTATGTTATTGTTTAGCAACTCAATGAAATGATTTTGGATAATAAGAAAAAGAATTCTGAGATGTTCTAAACTAAAGAGCAGGCTGGAGAGTGAGACGGAGACTGAACTGTTAATCTGTTAGTCTGTTAATGGCTGCGGACCAGCTAACAAAGACCTCTCGTGGAATTTTAGATTCATTTCCAGGTTGTTACTTCTGCAGTTGATTTTAGCCCGGCATCATCTAACTCCAGGAGCCTTCACTCACTCACACTTCATCTTTCCAGGCTGCTGCCCACAGCCAATAATCCAAGGAGTGGACATTTCTTAATGGGGACTCTGCTCTCCCAGGGCCAGCCCTGCTTCACCGGCTCCCACACCTTTGCCTGTAGCTCATGTAAATCCTCTCTGACTACCTCTTTCTTTCCCCTTATTTCTACTTGATGTATTAAAACACTTGCAAAACTTTGGAGCAATGGATGTGCTGTCTTTTCTACCTAGATTGCTGCTGGTGATTTAGACTCCATGCCCCAAGACCCATCTTTTGGCTAGCATTTTTGGCTCAATAAAACCTCACTTAAAAAAGAGCTCAGTCAAGGAAGTTAAAGATTTTTAATTCAATACGAGAAGAGAAAAATTAAAACTAAGGATAAAATAATATTTTGTGATGTCTGAAGATGTAAAATTTTAAATTATACTCTTTTACTCATAAAACCAGGTTATTTAGTAAGCTCTCAAGGTGCTTGACATGTAAGAGCTACTCCTGTGCTGAATCAGCACTTTCAAAGTCATAAATGAGTATGCCCAGAGCGATTAATCAATTCCTGCTAAATGGCCAATGTGATTTGAAATTAGGAGCTATTTTGGATGTCAAGATAAGCACTTTTAACTGTCCACTTGTGAGCACTGTAATTACTAAGGGATCACTCTACAAATAAGAAATCCTTTTGGTGTGTATATTAAATTTTGTCACGTGGGCATGACTCGGATATGGTGACATGTGTTTCTACTTCTAGATTTCCCAATTATGTTCAGCATTGCACTTGGGCATCAGGCAATGGCCCTGTATACATCATTTGGCCAGTGTAAGCCCCATTTCATGTGAGTAGGGATAACCCCGGCCACCTCACAGGATGCTGTAAAGACTAAATTGTGCCAAGTTCCTGTCATGGCAGAAAAACTGATACATGTAAATTGGGTGATGGTTATAAGCATTCACCTTATAAATGACTTCTGCATACACAAGAATTCAAATAACTTGCCTTTAGCTTTTTAACTAGTATACTCTTCTTAGTGGTGCTTTGTGTCTCACCTCTAAGTTATCTGGAGTGACTCATGTGGGTGTTTACATGGAAGATCTGTCAAGAGGGAGAATGCTAGAGCTGTTCTGGGCTATATAACCTATCCTTCAACACATGTTCTTATAGTTACCCAAGTTTTAATTTCTGGAGATAAACTGAGCTCAAATAAGTTGTCCATGTCTGCAGTTATCTCCCCCTTTCCCTTTCCATCATTAGCCCCTCTGACTGATGGAAAGCCTTGTCATGAGCTAATGACATTTAGAATTGCATCTCAAGAATGCTCTGCATAAAACAGACATTTGCTCTAGTTGAAATTATACTATTTTCTTCTCATGGCTAAAGAAAACATCAGCAAAATGAAATGGAAACCAACAGTATGGGAAAATATATTTGCCAACGATACTTTGGACAAGGGTTTGATCTCCAAAATATACAAAGAACTCACATGATTCTACATCAGGAAGACAAACAATCCAATTAAAAAATGGACAAAGGACCTGAACAGACACTTCTTTAAGTAGAACATGCACAGGGCCCAGAGACATATGAAAGGATGCTCAGCATCACTAGCCATCAGAGAGATGCAAATTAAAACCACAAAGATGTACCACTTCACAACGGTCAGAATGGCCATCATAAATAAATCAACAAACAACAAGTGCTGGCGAGGTTGTGGAGAAAAAGGGAACCTAGTACACTGTTGGTAGGAATGCAGACTGGTGCAGCCACTGTGGAAAACAGTATGGAATTTCCTCAAAAAACTAAAAATGGAACTGCCCTTTGACCCAGCAATTCCCCTGCTGAGATTATACCCTAAGAACCCTGAAAAACCAGTCCAAAAGAACCTGTGCACCCCAGTGTTCATAGCAGCACAATTTACAATAGCCAAGTGCTGGAAGCAACTTAAGTGCCCATCAGTAAATGAGTGGATCACAAAACTATAGTACATTTACACAATGGAATTCTATGCAGCAGAAAGAAAGAAGGAGCTCCTACCCTTCGACAGCATGGATGGAACTGGAGAGTATTATGCTAAGTGAAATAAGCCAGGCAGTGAAAGACAAATACCATATGATCTCACCTATAAGTGGAACCTAATCAACAAAGCAAACAAGTGAGGAGAATATAACCAGAGACATGGAAATAAAAAACACACCATAGTAACCAGAGAGGAGGGGTGAAGAGAGATAATGGTGCAAAGAAGGGGAAGGATGGTCAAGGACATGGCTAATGTACCCATGCAGAAAGACAACAGAGGGAGGAAAGGATTGAATGTGGGAGGTGGGGGTGGATAGGCCTGGGGGGAGTAATGGGTGGAAAATGAAGACAACTATAATTGAACAACAATAAAATTAAAATAAAATGTGTTTCAAAATGCAAAAGAAAAAAAAGAAATTGTACTATTTGATCTATTCTTAGGTGCTTTGGAGGCCAATGCCTATAGCACAACTTTCACAAGGATACATATTTTGAGTTCCAACCCACAGACTTACAATTTATTTAAAATTTTTTACAATAAATAACAATAAACAATTGTTATTTACAATTGTTTACAATAAACAATTTAAAGTTGAGACTTTACTGGGAAACAAGAGATTTTCTTTTGTTCAGATGGCAGGGGGCTTTGCTAACTAAAACTCACGAGATTTTGTTTTGCCTGGTACTAAAGTTCTTTCCGTTCAGCAGGGCACTTCGCTGCAGTTTGTTCCCAAAGGCGCTCTTACTGCTTCATCACTAGAAGTGTTAGCATTTTCTCACCAGAGCAGATTTCAACTTCACTCTGGCCTCGCTCCGCACTAAACTTAGGATCACAGAGGTGTCGCAAACCAGACAGTACCCTTTCCCTTTCTGACGCCCCAGATGGTCAAAGGCTGAAGAGTGGGGAAGCAGCCAGTACTATTTATTTAGCACAGGTTGGGGCTGCTTAATCAAAAATATAATCATAATATTCTTTGGCATTCTGAACCTGAGCTTCTGTGGAGCAATTTGCATCTGATAATTAATCAGTCATGTCTTTAGCCGGAAGTTTTTACCTACATCACTTTACCCAGCTTTTAAAAAGGAAAATGTGAAAGAACTGCCGAGCAATAAATCTGGCTACGCTCTTGGAAATGGTAAATGGCAAGTTCTCCTCCTAACGTTGCAAAGTCACCTTTAATTCTTGGAAATAATCAGTTGGTATTTGTTAGTGGTGCTTGTTTTGAGTAATGGAAGGGCTAATGCTAAAACCTGTTTTAGCAGTATTTTTAATGCCTTTCTTAATGGAAAATTTGCCTCATTTTCCTTTCTTTTCAGAAATGTGACAAGCATCATTTCACTTTCTAATTCTTTGCAGCCACAGTTTAGATGAGCACTTTTAATTAAGCCGTGGCCAAGGAGACTGTGTTGCTCCCAACTGCTAAGACAATTTCGCTGACATCAGCTTTTCAAGTCTATGAAGACTTTTGCTTTGCAGCAAGAGTTGAATGCATATAGTGGTTTAATGCATGTAAAGGCTCCCTAGAAAGAAAATATTTGGAATGTAAATGTGAGGTGTCACTGTTATTGGATTCCTAGTTTGATGACTCAGAACACATTAGAAGTGAAAATGCCATTGTAATTTATTCTATATTGTTTTCGTAATTCCTCAATGTTAGACACCCACTACTTGCAGGTGTTAGGTGCTGATAAGCTAAAGCTAATGGTTTTAGAAATAACTGTAAAACTTCACTGAGAATGTGAACAGGTCATAGTGGGTACCCTATAAAATTTCTGCCAGAATTATTTAGTGTGAAATTTTCTAGTAGCAAGGAGATGGGAATTTCCTAGAGGGAAGATGAGTTCCTTGAGGAAGGTTGGTTCTTCCTTCTTTACAGGTCTGTGATTGGGATCAGAAGTTGCAGTGACAAATTTTAGTTTTATTCTCAATTTCAGAAAGGCACTGCAAATTCAATGGCCCAGAGATTACAAGATGAAAATTGGAAATCAATGGAGCAACTGTGAAACCCCTCAAATATCTTACCATGCTTATATTAAGCTGCTTAGTTAGCCATACATGGTCTAGTGATTAGCTATTTTGCTTTGTGAAGTGGGATTTATTTAATTTCATATTTGGTGTGTGCCAGTCAATGATGATTCCTAGATCCAAATTGCATAATGCAAAGTACAACAAATTTTTAAAAGTCAGATTCAATCCCAAAGCATTTTAAGAGAATAAGGTTGTAGACGACATACTACTGACAGCGTCCCCCACCCCCAACCTCATATCTGCCCCGCGCCCCACCCATCCTCCCTACTCCCTCTCACCCTCTGCCTGCAATGCTCAATGAGGCTTTCATATTGGCAGACTCAGTAGTTAGAAAGCTAAGTATGAAAATAAGGCATAGGAATAGTTATCTAAATTATATGAAAACTGTAATAAGAAGCTCCACCTGATCTAAAAGGCAGAGTAAATATCAAGGGATTACCTGAGAATTATGCGTGGGACTTGAACGATTTAAATACAAGTCTGTAATTAGGTTATGGCTTACCTTGTCCACAAGGCAGCTCAGCATTAATTAAAAGAGATGATTAGTAAGCAAATAAGATTCTATCTCATCAAGTGCAGCATTGCTTCCTTTCCTAAACAACCTACAGCCTTAGCCCCAGAAAAAGGAGAGTCTTTGAAAAGGACCCAATGTCGGAGGTTGGCCTGACTTACTGCTGTTCTCTAAAGCAGTTTTAAAACGTTACCTGGAATGCTGAAATCAGAGCTTTAGCAGGTTAGTATTTCCTTTTGGGGTGGGGGCGGGGGAGTTCCTCTGTTCTAACTTTCATGATGCAGCTGAATCAACTGTCAGGTGCCCTCGAAGCCCAGAAATGCCTTTTCTGGGGACAGGCAATTTGGTAAGATGTGGCTTAGAGTGGAGAAGAAAAGGGAGTGAGAATCCTTCATTCACTGTCAGCTTTGAATGTCTCTTTCCTATGTCCCCATTTCTCTGTAATGTGTGAGAGAATCTGATTTCATTTCTATTTTACTAGGGCTTGTCAAGCCTGGGAGTGGAGGATGGAGCACCACAAAGTACAGGAAGGGCTCAGAAAATGGTTCTATTAATAACCTGGATGCAGCTTTACAAACAACTTGTCCTGGTCACTGCTTCTGCATTTTACTGAGCTTGTCAGATAATAGAGATTTCATATCTCTACCACCAAAGTTTTCAGAATCCTTCTAAAAAGCTAGAAACATAATGGTAATTAGCTTCTTTTCAAAACAACACTAGTGTGTACCACGCACATGGGGCAGAGAAGAAACAGAACTGACGGGGAGTCCTGAGGAGCCTGGATTTGAGAACTATCTCTGTGAAATAATTGGGTGGCTCTTGGAAGATAATTTAACTTGACTGGGCTCCAGTTGTCTCATCTATTAAAAAGGAAGAGTGAATGGGATTATTTAGTATTTTTTAAGCCTGGATGAACAGTAGAATAACCTGGCTAACTTGGATGCCAGTTTCTACCCCAGACCAATGAAGGAGACTAACTCAGGGGGAGACTCCGGATGTGGGCATTTGTGGCAGCCCCGCTGGTTATCCCAAGAACTGCTACATCCGATCCCTCCAGTGTCTTTGGTGTCCAGCGTTCTGTGACATCATTCTGTACTGCCTATGTGGTAACACGGGTATAGAATGTTCCTGAACAGATATGGTTTTAATAATTTTAATAACCCTTAAAATAATTTTAATAATGATTCTCTTTTCCTCCAACTGTATCTTCTATCAAACTCTAGAAGATTCTGCCTCACATTTTGTCCAGACTACCTTGGCATTTGGGAGGCCCAAGCACTTCATTTTGGTCTGTCTTAAAAGGAAAAGTTAATGTTATACTTCTTTAAAAAAAAAAAAGTTAATGAGGGTCAAAGTTAATCTGCTCTCCAGACTTTTTGACCACTTTGCTAAAAAGCATTTCAACTTTCAAATATTTTTGTCAGGAGCAGGGGACCAAAGACATAGTGAGTTAGTTGACCTACTTCACTTAAATCTTGGCCAATAATTAACCACGGCTTTTCATCTGAAGGCTGGTGCTCTTAACACACAGCAGCCGCAGATGTTCCCTTCGTCCAAGCTACATCCTTGTTTGTGGGAGAGAACAAGAGATAAGACTGTTGCAAAGCAACCACCCTGCTGGGTAAAACAAGACCTATGACCTATGGACAACTCAACTCCTTGGCCTAGACAGGAGGATCAGAATACATGGAGGGCAGATATTCAAAGCGGACAAACACTCATTGTGTCTGGTGAATAGCAAGGACTCCCACATGTTAAATATTTGATTGTCATAAAAAGGAAAACTGGCCCCCGTTTGGCTGATTAGACCCAAAAAGAAAGGTTTCCCCTCTAACGACCACCCTGAGATTGTCTAGGGCAGGTGACACCTAAACTCAGTGCAGCCGCATTACTCAGAGTGGCAGTGCATATGGCTTAGTGCTCTGTACTTACTGTCTTGAAATTCTTAACAATTTTATCCCTGAATTGGTGTTTTGTAAGTGCAGTCTGACGGGACAATGAAGCACTTGCTGAGAGGGCTTGGAACCTGGGCTCACACATGGTCTATAGTCACATAGCCTCTTGCTGCCTCCCTGGGATGGGATCTCAGCTACCTGCTCCTGCTTCTGGCATTCCTACCAGGCTTGCTTGCCCTCCCAAGCCTTCTGCATGGCATAGTGACAAGGTTACTTTCCATCACCACCTACATCTCTGGCTGGGATCTGGGTGGACAAGAAGAGGATCAGTGTTGGGCATATGGCCTGCAGCATTCCAGGGCAGGGCAAGGAACTGGCTGTCCCTGCCCTAGGCTGACGGTGCTACGGTGTGTTTTATAGGCGACTTGGTGGGAAGTCTCACTCACACCAGATACCGAGCATGTTCCAGTGGGGTGATGTCAATCTCCTGGGGGTTGCCTATCCCCTGTGGATTGGGGCTGTCAGCCATGGGAAGGGGGGATTGATTTCCCTGCCCCTGTTGAGGGCCTACATTTTCATTCTACACTGGGCTCCACGAGTCATGTGGTTGACCTTGCCTAACCTGTTTGCCAATAGCCACTCTGGGTCCTGTAGAGCTATGAGAGCCTGAGGAGGGCTGTTAAAGTTCTGGGTCCACATGTGTCCACTCTTCAGGAACAGAGTGAAAGCTCTGTCCATCTTTTCAATTTTTTTGTCTACTGTTAAATATCATAATATACATATATAATATATTAGCTGTGTGACATGAGGCAAATTACTTTTCTGGGTTTTGGTATGTTATTCTGTCATATAGGAATAATAATACTATGTCATAAACATGAAATGAGCTATTATACACAAGTACTTGACACAGTGCTGGGCACACAGTAGATGTTTAATAAATTTAAGTTGCTATTATTATTATGATTGTCATTATTATTTCCTATGAGCCTTGGAAGCAGTTACAAAAGTATTTTGATGAATACTTTGAAGGATACACATTCTAACAAACTCATTTGGGGTTCTGGTCTCCAGGTTTCTTTCCAATATGCTACTCAAAATTTATTTTAATCTAATATGTAGTTCAGAAATAATTTCCTTTTTAAAAAATATTTTATTTTTATTTACTTTTAGAGAGGGGAAGGGAGGGAGAAAGAGAGGGTGAGAAACATCAATGTGTGGTTGCCTCTTGCATGCCCCACACTGGGGACCTGGCCCGCAACCCAGGCATGTGCCCTGACTGGGAATCAAACTGGCGACCCTTTGGTTTGCAGGCTGGTACTCAATCCACTGAGCCACACCAGCCATGGCCAGAATAAATTTTCTTAGGGGAAGACTGTGAGAATGGCTTAGTCAGCTATCTTGGTGAAGAAAATATTGCAGTGGGGAGGACGGGAAGATGTACAAAAGGGGAGGGGAGAAGAAAGAGAGAAGTGGCTTTATTGTTCACTTTTTAGATTGTAACTGGTGTGAAATGACTTCTCTTGAATTTTGCAGGATGCTTCTCTAAGCAAAATTTTCTCTACAAACTTGGAAAGCTCTGTGGCATGCCTAAGAACAGGCTTCCACCCTCGGCTAAGTCTCTTTTAACAGTTAGAACCAAGCTTGTCAGAATATAGCACTTCTAGAATTTCCAGAACACATGGTATACTTTCCTCTTGGCAAAATGTGACAGCCAAGTAGGGGGAGAGGTCTGTGATGAAAGGTGAAATTTAGAAGTGACAATTCTTAGCAGCAAAATGTGTTTATTTCCTAAAGCCTCCTTTCCAAAGAAAAATGCTTTTCATGTGGAGCTCTTCTTCCATTGAGAATGTTGTTGAACACAGCTGCTTGGAGAAAAAGCACTTACTTTGATAGAACAGAGGAAAACATAGTCTGTGTGATCATTTCTACTTTGAATTGAGAAAAATACTAGTTACCAATAGGACAAAACAGAGACTTAAAGGTAAAATATTTTTACCAAAGGAGTTAGAAAAACATGTCTTAACAGCTGAGACCCAGAAAGTCCACTATAATAAATAGTGGATAGAAAGTTAGTTATTTTTTAATAAAAACAATAGTCATGTGTCTGATCTCATACTAATTCTTTTTAAAACCCTTGGAGGGAGGTTTATTGGCCTCATTTTATAGAGATAGAGCAGAGACACATGGGGGCAAGGTAACTAGAGCAGGTTACTCAGCCAGGAAACAGCAGAGTTGACATTAAGTCCAAAGACTAAATTTCCAGCTCTTAACCATTGCTTTCCAGGATTTGAGGTAGAATTCAGGAAGTTACTAAATGCTTTTGTAATTACCATGGCTTTGTTGGAATGGCCACCTCCTTGGAATTCAATGGTCCCAAAAGCGTCTGTTGGGCTAAGTTGTGTGTGCTTGCTGATGGACCACTTCTCCGACTGAATGTCATTTCGAGAGACGCGACTCTCATTTTTCTCATTCTGAAGAACGGAGATACTGGGAGTGAGGCCGACATGCTGGCCTATGAGACGCCCACAGCAACACCTGTAAACATAAGAGGTCAAAGTGAACCGATTGTATCAGCCACTATTGGAATACACACTTAAGGCTGGAAAAATCTACAGATGGCAGCAATCTACTTAGTTTTCAGGTGGAATCCTATGATGTAGTTGCATCAAGCAAATGGTGAACTCGGGGTTTAGCTGACACACATACTGTTCCTTTCCTGCCCCCTCCTCACTCTCCCTTAGCTGTATAAGCTGTTACATGTCTGCTGTCCTTCTCTGCCCACACCTTTCACACCGGCCACCTTGTTCGGGATTGGAATCTGTGAACAAAAGCTCTGTAGAGTTTTCTACTTCTTACTCCTCCCGTCTATCAAACCTTACAGGAAGGACACTGAACTGCTTCAAGGGAAGAATTTTAACATGCACATTTAAATGAGGAATCTCACTCATATGTGAGTCATAACCTAACTTGTCTTTTCCAAATTGACATTCACTGTCAAATATCCAATTTGAGGGGAAAAATCTGCAGGTTAAGTGTTCTTGAAGAAACAATGAAAAAATTATTCACAAGATACTTGAAAACAACATTCACTCCTTACACCATGAGAATGTCCTTCAGACTTTACTGCCATCATTATTATGATTATTACTAATAATTCTGATGCACAGTTGCCATTTGTTAAATGCTAACAAAGTGCTATTCATTTTATGTGTAAGATATTGTAGTTTAAAGGTTAGGCAATTTGCTCAAGGTTACAGTCTACATGACTCTGTAGTCTGGATTTTAAACTGCATAATCACATTGCCTTTTCAAAAAGGCCTTTCCAGACTTTAATATGTTGCTTTCTCCCAATACTTCCCACCTTATAGTCTGTTGATCTTCAGGAAGGTAAATCAGATACTAAAATTGTGCTTGGATAAGGATCTCAAGGTCTGCAGTCTAATGAATAATCTGCTAGGAATCATGCGTTTAAAAATCTCTTTTACTATAGCAAAGCAAGTTGGTACAAACTAAGCATTTTGGTGAAATGCTTAATAGGGAAAACCAGTAACCATACTAAAAATATACACATAACCCATTCTTAGATACAGTGATTAATTCCTCCCCTCATGGTACTTCTATTATTCTGAATAGACTCAGAGAATTAACTGCAGAGATGGCATATTATGAGGTGAATATATATATAAGATTGCTTCAGAGATGTCCAGCAACAATAGAAGTTGATCTTTAACTTCACCTTGATCTACATGTAATGGACAGTGATTACTACTGTAGTTCCCTGCCATAGTAACCACTATCACTAAGTAGTTGCTACGTCAGGTTCTCAGTACATTATAAAGGTAGCAAGATTACCTATGGGGGTCTTTGGTGCTGGGTATGATGTGAACACATTCCCTTTTATAAAATGCTCTTTCTATCCAGGATTTCTGAGCCTAAAAAGAAAAAGAAGAATAAAAGTGAACATAATATTTAAGTGTTTTTGATGAGGCAGCAACATTTCAGAATCACATGATAGAGTCGTATCTCACAAGCTGAAGTGAAATGGTGGTCACGCACACAAACACGGCATGCAACAAAGTCAGTCGCTCCCAGAATGTGGTGACTCATTTGTTTAACATTATAACACTGAGAATTAAAGGAAATGATCATCATAAAAAGAGTGCTAGAACCATATGCAAATAATATTTTTGCAGGACAGAAGAAACAACGCCATTTACAGAGAAAATGAAAACTATGGAACGGTACGTTTGTAATCCTGCAGATAACAAGTGTTCAGCTGTGGCAAGATATATAATTGACCCTTGAATCACAGATTTGAACAGTGTGTGTCCACTTATGTGTGGGTTTATTTCAATAAATAACGTAAATGTGTTTTCTTTTCCTTATGATATTTTTAACAACATTTTCTTTTTCTTTAGCTAACTTGATTTTAAGAACACAGTATATAATACACATAACAAACAAAATATGCATTAATTGGCTATTTATGTGATCAGTTAGGCTTCTAGTCAATAGTAGGCTATCAGTGGGTAAGCTTTTGGGGAATCAAAAGTTATAGGCCAAGTTTTGACTGTGCAGAAAGTTAGCTCCTCCAAAGCTTGCTTTGTTCAAGGGTCAACTCTGTATCTAAACCTGTATAAAGTTTTCATGGCTGATACTTAGATTTTCCTTGTAGAAGGAAAGAGAAATGGTGAGGAAAATACAGGAGTCCTAATCTATCATCCTGTTTTTTCTAAAACATAAAGTGCCGGTGCTTAAATACAGAGGTGGGAAAAGAAAGTGGAAACATAAGGAAGATAAACGTCTTCGTCACAGTCTACAATTTCACAGATAACGCCTTTGGAAGAAGGCAAGACAGCACATTTTCGTTTTATTTCTTTTTCTTGTTTATTGTATTTTTTTTCGTGATCACTTATCCCCCTTGTCCCTTCTTTCACCCCTACCCACACCCTCCCCCGCAATCACCCCCCTGTTGTCTCAGTCCATCCCTCGCGCCTTTAAGCACAGCAACTGCAGCTTCTTAGATGACCTTTGTTCGCACTGTCCACCCCAAAATTTGGCTGCTAAGATTGGGCTCCGGAAAGATAAAGGCAGTTCCGGAAAACTGTACCGTCTTTGTTCCAAACCACAGTGTCCATCCTGCATCCTTTTACCCCTTTCTCTGCCAGCATTTCAAATAGTGGAGGAGTCTCTTATGGAATCTAGTAAGCTACTCAAAAGATTCCTTCTTTAAGCGTTCAAGATGAAAGTTGCTATAGCAACTTACAGTGTTATTTCCAGTTGGTATGTCATCTTTTCCCTAACCCAGCACCAGGACTAAATGCATACTCTTTAAAAAAAAAAAATCATTTTATTGTTGTTCAATTACAGTTATCTATATTTTCTCTCCACCCTTCCTCCCCACCCCCTCCAAACCCACCTCTGTCCCTTGCTTCCACCCTCCCCCTTGGTTTTGTCCACGTGTCCTTTATAGTAGTTCCTGAAAACCCAACCAAGCTGTTTACTGGCCTGTCTCAGTGAGGAGTGTTAACTGTAACAAGCCCCTGTTTGTTGGCCATGATTGATATTGACTGTGCTAAGGAGTCTAAGTTGTGCTAAGGTCTGGTTTGTCCTCCACCCCTTAATTGTGCATCTCCCTCCTCTCTCAAAATAGAGTTTCCACATGCATGTGTCACCGAAGGCAGTGGTTGTCAAACACTCAGGGCAATGCACAATTTAAAAGTAGCACTGTGGGGGATGCTTGAGGGGTCTGAAGGAGCTGCATCCTGTGTCAGTCAGTCATGGTCACATAGTTTCTGAGTGTTTATGAGGTTCTGTATTGTCCTCATGGAAAGGTGCACCCACCTTGCCTCAGAGACCCTTGGGTCCCGGTGGTCCTCTACACCGTTACACCACAAAGGCGACATTTGCAGCTGTTTTCAGCGGGGCATGAAAAAGCCCCAGTGTCTATTCTCAAAGATTTTTTTTTCTTCAAATGTGTAGGAAAAGCTAGTGGCTACATCTTTGCAACAGAAACGAGCTTAACTGTGTAGATGATAACCAGTCTTTATCTCTCTAAAAAGCATGTAAGTTAAACTATTCATAGGCTGTGATTTTTCCTAGACACTGAATACTTTCACTGATAACATCTCTTGGCAGGAAGACGGTAAAAATATTCCTCACTGGACATTTGAAACCAACTTTCCCTACACCTTGGGGAGCAGAAAAGAGTACACTTCCCTTTTTTCTTTGTGGCCCACGTTGGCTAGGATTCAGTAGGATCTTTGGGGGAGCACCTGGGAATTTCAGGGGGGTACTGATCAATATTCTCTGAGAGAAAGCAGGGATGGCAATATCACGGGGAGAGCATGAGGTGCACAATCAGAAAGAGTGGTGTGAGTGGGACTCGGCAATGCGGATGAAGTCATGTAATTCCTTTGTTCCTCAGTGTTCTTCATCTACAAAATGGGCAAAACGATAATGCCTGACACAGAGTTGTCACATTGGTATTTGGGAACTGTGTTTTCACTTCAAGAAGAGGGACCCTTCCTGGGTTTGTTCTGGTACTAAAAGTTCAGATGAAGTTTCAGACAAGATATTATAACACTGCTGTAGCAGATTGACCTAGATGGATCTAACTTTACATTGGGGATGATACGTTCTCAGAAGGCCTGGCTGGCCACTAACAAGGTGTGTAGAAACGTTATTTAATTTCCCCTGAGCCTTTTCTATAACATGAAGATAATCGTAGCTATTTTGGAGAATTGTATTAGTCAAAGAAGATGATTCAGGGAAAACACTTGACCCTTAGTAGGAACTCAGTGGGTAATAAAAATGCCTAACCTTTATTAATGGCACATTATATGCCTGAAATTGTGTCATATGTGTATTACCTCCTTGGAGCCTCAGGAGAACACTGTAGGGGAAGTACTACTATTATAACCATTTTACCAATGAAGAAACTGAGTCAGATGCAGCAAACCAGTTTTAAAGCCAGAGTTTGAAGTTGAGCAGTCTGACTCCAGAGTTCACACCCTTACCCACTCTGCTAAACTGCCTCCCCAAATTGGTTATTATTGGTATTAAATTCTCTTAATCTTGGCAGTGCCATATGAGCATGCCTGGAAGTGCCTTTGTATTTGAACAGAGTTGGGCTTCTAGAGGCAGGTCTTAGAGCCGGTTCGGACTTGCATCTTTCCTCTTCTCATTTTCCCTTTCCGTTTCCCACCAGTAATGAACACTGCTATCTGCTCTTCCTCTCTCCTTGAGGTGAAGGATTTGGATGCAACATTAGGGAGCCAACAGATTATGAGTAAGAAGTAAACAAAATGGGGGGATCTTCTTAATAACTACAGCAAAGAAATGTAATCACGACAGGACTGCCAGCTTGAGAATCTGGGGATCATGATATAGATTAGACTTTTCAAGGGCACCTTCCTTATTTCTCTCACTCATGGATCCCAGTTTCAACTTGAAAAGCCCTGGCAGTTTTACCCAGATACTGTGTAGTAGGAATTACCACATGTAGATTGTCAACTCATTTGTTAGTCTTTAATTATAAAGTAATTTGATTTGTGTGAAGTTCAGGAACTTAATTGCCTTCTCAAAGGTGAAAAGCTACCTCATTGTTAGCAAAGGGAATGAGGATCTGTTTCTATTTCTTATTATTAACAGATTAACTGTTTTTCTTGCAAAGGCACAGAAAATTAGGAGGAGAAAAAAAAAGAAATGTAATGTAAAAAGAATCTTTCCACCATTCATAATCAAATTAGATGTTCCCTTTTTTTGAGAAGAAAGGAATACTACATAATAGAAAGAATGCATGTATAACACATGAATTAGAAATTATACAAAATATCACACCTAATTTACTATGCTCTATTGTGGGCTTTGTTTTTTTTTTTTTGTGGTTTTATTCTGGTCTTCATTGTGGACAGCTATTAGACTTTTAAAATTATTTTCTTGAGGAGGGCATATTTGAAGTATAATCATGGTGTAACTTGTTCTCTAAACCAATTCCCTTTCCATTTGTTCAAAGTCTTTGAGCTACTCCATGTCCGGCTTTATACTTGGTTTCAACATCTAACTAGGTTATTTCAGAATGGCTATCCTTGTTGTTAGAAAGCATGAAATAGTTTTAACATGGCATGGGTCCTAAAATCTCTTTTTAAAAGTACTTTGGAAGTCTCATGTACTCTTACCTTAGAAAATCACTTATATACATTCTTTTCTGAAGGTAGAATGGTCACATCACCATGACTGAGTCTGTGAGAGGCTATTTTCTTTCTAGTTTTTCTGCATTATCAGTCATGTGTGATGTGTAAAAGGAAAGTGTCTTTCAAAAGGTAATGATTAAAGGACATCTTATTCAAAACCAGATGAGGAATTCACATTTTGAACAAATATATAATGATTACACTCAAAGAATAAAGTAAATACAAATTTTGAAATTCTAATGTACAGTTAACAAGGATCAAACTGAAAGAAACAAACAAAAGAGCTGCAAATATTGCCTTCAAAAGAAAAAAAATTAAGTTGTTTCATTCATGCAGGTTTCACCTCTTTTTCCTAAAGGCTCTGCTGTAAATGTGAGTCCCTCAACCTACTTTGGACTCTTTTTACTATCCACTCTGCGTTAGCTGCAGAATCAAGAAGTTCTCCAGGCAGGAATGGTTTACAAGGGCATGCATAGAGAATGTATTAAATCAGAAATTCTTGCACAGTGCTATTGCACTCCACCTTTAGCAGGCAACTTTAACAGAAGGACAACAACCCACACCAGTCATCATAAGATTAAAGAGAGTCCACTAACTTTACAGAAATAAATTATGAGCAAAGCTTCACTATGTTCCTCATTTTGAGACTCTCCTGTTTTAAATCTACCCTTTGTCCTAATCAGAACAATACACCCAAGACCCAAAGGTACTGAATCCTCTGTTCCTTTTTGCCTTTTGCTTTCCCTCAACATCTCCCAGGGCACCCCTTTGGTCTTCCTCTAGGTCCCCAGATCCAATATTGGGAAGTTGAAATCAATTTACCTGAGCACTGACTCTGGGTGGTGGTGAAGGCAGTCCCACGAGCAGCTCCTGTTGCTTTCATTTTGCTGCGTCTGGGGCTGGCCATCCCGTTAATAATGCTCTTATGACCGCCCACTGGAAAAAAAGTCATTTGCAGGGCTCTTCCCCCAAGAGACGTTTCAAGTAAGCAATGAACTTGGGCAGATTAGCCCCTTGGAATGTGCTGCTTTGGGATTAACCTCAGTAAGAATCCCATGGACATTCCCTCGCAGCCTCAAACACTGCTTGATTTGAACATCTAATCTGACACCAGAAGAAAAACAAATCCCCGGAGAGATCGGATTTAACTGGCACAAGTCCGGACAGGCTCTCCCCCCTTTTCTTTTTCCATTTTCAGAGAGAAGGCTTGTGAAAGTGTGATAAGGTGTTCTGAGTTCTGAAAAGTGCAACTTTGGAAAGTAAATCCTTCTAAAGAAACAGTGTATTAATGCTCCAAGTGGGTTGAACACACAAGCTGCATTGTTCGTTCCTCCCCAAAGAATGGAATGATAGCATTTCTTTAAAGAGGAACTGCTAAGAACGGAACATTTCAAAAGAATAGTTTGATCCCTGAACATGAGCCCAAGTAGAATAAAGTGGGAGTTTGCCAGTGACCTTCCAACAACTTCTAAAATGTCAATAAATAATAAAACTTGCCTGATCACTCTTATCCTGCAGCCTCTCTCCCGCAAGTGCAGAGCTGTGATTAGAACCCTACACTCCTGCTTCCCTGTTAGAAAGAGACGAGCTGTGACCACGACGGCACATGGGTGCAGACTCTAAGCAATGACACTGTGATGCGTTTATCGGGGCCGGCCCGACGGACAGGTTCTGGCTCGCACAAAAAGGCTCTTTCGAATGTCACCCAGAGTGAATTTTTCATATAAATCCTTTTCAGTTAGTTCTTAACTAAAGGGAACAAACTTGGGTAGAAAAGAAAACTCAAAAAGGCAAAAATACTTTTTAGATAAGTGAGTATTTGAGCACCTCATCTTCAAAAGATCGAACTCTTCCCACAGACAGAAGTCAGAGCGGAGAGGTGGTGCTCACGATGGACTCTGTGGGCTGTAGATCTATAAGGGAAGTGCCGCTTTTAGTCCTCAGTTTTTCATACTCTCCTTCCAATGCCTAGTATGTTTCATGTGGACACTCACTGAGGATCATAGCGTGAACTGCGTGGCTTATTTCAAACTTGGATTGGATCCTTAGCCTTCTCCTCACCTCTCTGCTGTGTCCAAGAATGATCTCCTTGAAACTCCCACATCTTTTGATCTCTCACTTACCAAAGTTTATCCAGAGAGTAGGAGCAATAAACTACTTAGCATCTTCCAACAGAGGGAACCTTACCATTAGCAAGACCCAAATGGAACATCAGATTGAGCTTTAGTAATAAACATACAATTGAGAAAGTCCTTTTAGCTGTCTTCAGGAGTTGGCTACAGAATCATATGTGGTGACAGCCTTAATAATATGCATGTACTTCCTTCAGTGAAGCTGTAACATCCCTGGACCTGTATTATAAGGGAATCACCAGAGGGATGATCACACAAGATATTCACTGCAGCATTATGTATAATACAAAAAAATCAGAAAAAAATTAAAGTCCATCAGTGGAAGGCTAAATAAACTAATTAAATGGATCATGCCACTATTTCAACCTTTGATCTGACTGACTTTAAATCTTGAGTTGAACTGTATACACGCTGAGTCTTTTAAATATTGTCCATGTTTTTTGCACCCTATTCTCTCTTTTGTCTACTTATTTTTTGTTTTTCTTGTTGCTTGGTTTTTCTTTCTAGATATATTTGATAAGGACAGAACATGAGGCACCTTCTGTGATCTTTATTTACACCAAAGGCATTTACATCAAAGAAAAATATGATAAGGACAGAACATGAGGCACCTTCTACGAACTTATTTACGCCAAAGACAAAATGCTTATGGCTAGAACCATAAGCATTTTGTTGAAGTAGAAAAGAAAGTCCCGGGTAAAATCAGCACAACTACACTTTCATATGTGGTAAGAGATGATCTCAAGACCCTTTGATGTGAGAAGGTAATTAGTTCTAAAGAGACTTGTAGCTCTGAGCCACACTGTCCATATGAGTCTTTTTAATATTTTGTGTTTCACCCAACAATACAACTCCTGACAGCTACTCTTACCAGCCTGTTTCAGATGTACTTTAGAGAGAATATAATTTGAATATTAACAGGAGGAAACTATAAGACTCAGGGGTGTCAGACTCATTTTCACTGAGGGCCACATCAACCTCATGGTTGCCTTCAAAGGGCCAAATGTAATTTCAGCTCCTTAACAGTTAAGGAGTAGTTACATTTATACATTTTGGCCCTTTGAAGGCAACAGCAAGGCTGATGTGGCCCCGGTGAAAATGAGTTTGACACCCCTGCATCAGTGTAAGGTAATTGTGGTTATTCTTCACTCCTATCTTTATATAATCACAGATTACCTTATTCTTTCAATTCATCATTAAAGAAAAAAATCACAATCAACTTGAATATACTAAAAAGTTTCCACTGGTATATAACTCAATTTTTAAAAATGAAATCAGATTTTCTACAAGTAGAAACGAGATTCTGACATACAAAATGTATATTTCAATGTTATAAAGATGTTCAGAGCATTTTTTCCTGTGACATCTACATTTGGCATCAGCAACAACAAAGCATGATATAGAGTAGTGGTCAGCAAACGTTTGCTGTAAGTGCCTAGATGGTCAATAATTGAGGCTCTTTACAGGCCACATGGACTATATTGCAACACTCAACTCTACTGTTGGTGTGCAGAGGGAATTTTGGGCAAGAGGTAAACACGTGAGAATGGCTGCATTCCAACAGAACAGGTGCTGGGCTGGAGTTGACATGTCCTGGTCAACCTTGGTTTACAAGAAGAGGGTCTGTGTGATGGGGCAGCTGGGGAGGGGTGGTGGTCCTAAGAACCAGGTGTCCATGGTGCCATCACTAGTTTGCCTTGGTTCCTCCTCCAGCATGTCAGGCGCCTTAGTGGGCACTTAGTTCCCATCAAAGTGCCTTTGCTCCTGCTGTGCCTTCTATCTGGAGAGCTCCATCCTCACACAGCCCCCAGCTCACTCCCTCAACACATGGGACCACTGAGAGGCCTTCCTTGACCAGCCAT
Source organism: Anoura caudifer (assembly GCA_004027475.1). Lineage (NCBI taxonomy): Eukaryota > Metazoa > Chordata > Mammalia > Chiroptera > Phyllostomidae > Anoura > Anoura caudifer. The sequence goes on from PVKU01004224.1 coordinate 147,110, forward strand.
CTAAAGGCACACGGTATCATTCTCTATCCCCTAACTCCTTGTCTTTTCCTCACAGCCCTCCACAGTACCCGCCATGTCTTTATGTGTCTAAGTTTTGTCTGTGTCTTCCACTAGAATGTAATAAGTTCTTGGTGGCAATGACTTTGTTTTGTTACTGCTGTCTCCCCAGCGCCAGGTGCTGTGTTTGGGACCCGGTAGGAAAACACAGGGGACTTGAGCACATCACTCGATTTGCACATCAGCTCCTCACCTATAAATGGTGGCATCAGATCGACCATGTTTCCTAAAGCAGAATTTAAGGTGGCACCGAGATGGGTATTTTTTCATTTAACAGTTGGGTTTATATCAATATATAATATATAAGCAATGGCTAAACCTGCAATTTAACAAATACCATTGCTTAGGGTCATACATTTTCTTTTTTGGAGTTGTGAAGAAATGAGTGTATCAAGAAAATTTAATAAATTAAATTAAAAAGGAGTTTTAAATAACAGAAACGTTATGGTGGTATCACAAAAGTGACTAAAGCTGGGGAAACCCAGGGTCAACCCCTTTTAAATGTCCTTGAGACTTCTTGTTTTTATTCTAATGCATTAAATGTAATGTGTTCTCTAATGTTCAGAGTTGCCATTAGCCTATACAGTAAAACAGCATGACGGAAATGGGACAAATCCAGCTGCCTCCAGAGCGCAATGACACCCACTTTGTTCTTCCTACAACAGACGATCAGGCCATCGCCTGGTCAATACCCTCCTGCGGCACCCGATCCGCAGAACAATCAGATCGGTTCAGTGTTCAAAGCCTCCAGGATCTGGCTCTGGAAGTATCTGCTTAGATCTTTCAGTTTCCTTCCGAACCTTAAAACACGTACGTCCCAGTAAACTAAATTGTTGATTGTTCCACACTTCTCAACCTTTGAATATGCTGTCCCACTACCTGAAATGCTAGGCTCCTCCTCTGTACTTAGGAAATGCCTCTTTGCTCTTCCAAACTCTGCACAAAACATTGTGTTCTTTGAGAGACATGGCTGGACACTGCCAGACAGAAGGAATCACTACAGCTATTGTGTCACTTTCATACCTTGCTCAAGCTTCTGCTGGGGAAAGGCCATACAACAGTATAATTATTTATTTTTACATCAAGTTGATGCTCATTCACTACCATACACAATGCTTCGGTATATCACGGCATAACTAGCATTCCGAAGCCTTGCCTAGGGCTTCCCTTCTTCCTTCTCCTATTTTTAACGTAGCTTCTATAGTAATATAAATTCTCATTCCTAATAAATAATCTTTTGGGCCTAAGTCTTCCTTTTAAAGATTTTAATTATTTATTTTTAGAGAGAGGGGAAGGGAGGGAGAAAGAGAGAAAGAGAAACGTCGATAGTAGAGAGAAACATTGATCAGTTGCCTCTTGCATGCTCCCCGGACCCAGGACTGAACCTGCAACCCAGGCCTGTGCCCTGACCAGGAATCAAACCGGTGACTTTTTGCTGTGCCCAATCAACTGAGCCACACCAGTCAAGGCTGAGGACTAATTTTTTAGGGATTGAAATTATTTATATTAAAATTCACTCTATAGCTTCTAAACTTAAATTATAGACATTTTAACATAAAGTTAAATTAGATTGCATTTTTATCACTAGACTAGGAAAAGGCTTAATAAATTATGTCTTACAATTAACAGTGAAACTCTCTTTTACCAATAGGTTGTGCCATAAAAATATATGTACTTAAACACATGCAGAATATGAATATATACACAAATGTTAATCCCATAGAATTTTGATTAACAATTAAAATATATATCCATGTTTCTTTGGAAAATTGTTTCCTCATTATAAATCAATTATAAATATAATATATTGTTGCCAAGTAATAATTAAAGTATTTTACAAGTCACAGAATGATTTCACATACAGATTTCTATGCCATGGGGAGGCCAATGTGCACAATAGCTCCAGACGGCGGGTGCTATGAGAGTCATGCGAATAAAAAACCGGGGCTTGCAGAGGTGAAGCATCACGCCAAAGTTACACATCAGTCATTGGCTAACTCTGATATACCCAAAGCCTTTGTGTTTCTATTAGGGTACAGAGAACCTGTATCCTCCTACTCTGGTTTTACAGATGCAAAATAATTTTTTTTCTCCTTTGTAGTGGAATAGTTCATTTAAATCATTCTCATCCTGATAAAAATGTGCATGCTTCATCAAACCTAAAGGACTGCTAAAAAAGTGAAATGGAGCTGTAGGCCTCTGTGTCAAAAGTGCAATATTATATTTATGGTCAAGGATAAGCCATCTGTTTGAATGAAGTAGCTGTTTCCACACATGGTGCCATAAAAACTTAGAAGCCACACACATACATTTAGGGACTTTACTGCCTCATTGACCAAAAAAACATAACTACAATAGTGCCATCCTTATAAAACTGGTATACATCTTGAAAAATAATAATAGGATGTGCCCTGGCTGGTGCGGCTCAGTGGATTGAGCGCTGGCCTGCGAACCAAAGGGTTGCCGGTTTGATTCCCAGTCAGGGCACATGCCTGGGTTGCAGGCCAGGTCCCTAGTTGGGGGCACATGAGAGGCAACCACACATTGATGTTTCTCTCCCTCTCTTTCTCCCTCCCTTCCCCTCTCTCAAAAATAAATAAGTAAAAATCTTTAAAAAGTAATAATAGGATAAACTTTACACAGAAGAGGAGGAAATGAAAGACAAAGTTATGACCAACAGAAATATGAGATTGAGGTTTGACATACTCCTCAAGGGCCAGGAGATTTTAAAATGATAGATCATTTGCTAGAAAGCAACATCCGTGTGATGATATCAGCACATAATTCATGAGCAGGACGGTTTTCTAGGTTCACAGAGGCTGTGCCTGTGAGAAATGGAACTTGCTCCCTGGCACAGTCACTCCGGAGCTGGAGCAACATAATGTCATCCTCCAAGTCCTTAATTTTGTTTAGCTTTCACAGCTCACTCCTGCACCATGCTGATCGTGTCGGGAACCAAACACATGTGTTGAGTCATGAAATTGGGATTTATGTTATGCAGAAATGTAGCATTTATGTGACAAGTAATATTATAGATTCAGAGGCTGATTTCTATACCGTTTTACTTCTTCTGAGCTGGGTGGATGAAGATGAGGGAAAGAGGGTGAAGACAGATAAATAGCTCTATTTGCATTTGTAGTAAAGTTCTCATACCAACATCCACTGCCAAGGAAATCAGCCTCTCTCTTTCTTTCTCCATATACATGTAATAATTATTATTAGTTTTTTAAAAATCATCCGTTATAACTATCTTAAAGTACTATTTGGGTAGAAATACTGATTTACTTTAATTAATGGTGATCAGACTCTTTATTTTCACAAGGTACAGATTTAAATCTGACTGTATGATTTTACTTTTGAAATTCTGATTTTTTGTTGCTGTTGTTCAAAGCAGTAGTAAGACAGAGTCTGGTGGAAGCATGACTGATTAGGATTCCTGAGAGATGCGTCCCAGCCATGGCTTGTTGACAACTAGGCTTATGACCTTGGGGGAGTGACTTAATCTTGGTTATCTTCAAGGTCACTTTCAGTTCTTAGAGGATTCTGGGAACCAGGACCTGACAGTTTTGTCGTTAGTTCTTCGTGTACAAATCAGGTGTACAGGATTTTTGAAAATAAAAGGGTTAATTTTATTTTAACTTTTACTCTAATTTTTACAAATTTATGGAACCATTATTCTTTTGATAAGAAACAAATGTAGCAGAGCACAAGGTTTTTTACCTACTGAGCACAAAATACATAAGGAGATTTGAATTAATAAATAATCTCTGAAAGAATTCTCAGCAGACTCCAACCATTCTTAAGAATGCCCTTGGTTTAGCAATCTGGCACACATGTAAAATTCTTAAGACTTCAAGTATTGTTAAGGCATTATTACAATTAATGAATAACTCAGCGTCTCCAGTCCTGCCACTGAGAGAGTTTTCAAGCCCAGAACGCAGTGTTCTCTTGTCCTAATTCCCCACCAAATGATAAATCAAATCTTGATCATCATTCAGGTCAGAATATGCAGAGTTTGCCTACAATCTGTTAAGTATTTTTTTTAACTTTAACAATCAAGAACTATGTAACTGGAGAGACAGAACAAATCAATCCCATTTTTTATCATCAGAAGCAAGTTATAAGCAGACAGGTCCAGTAATATAACTATAAAGCTATTCTTATTATTCTCTGGAAATAAAACATTATTGGATGTTAAGTTAATGCAGTATAAATGCATTTCTGTCTGATAGTCATCTTTCTCTGTCAAATTACTAAGTTGTTAGGTAGAAAATAAAGCTATCCACATAAATTCAGCCTCTGGTTATGTGACAGTTTGAAGGTTGTTCAAAGTTATTAAGCCCAGTTTCAAAATATTGTTAATGTTTTTCCTTACACACTTATTACTAAAACCTGTGTTTTTTTATTTTTACCTTAATCTGTTAATATAAAATCTCTCCAGAATATTTTAGGTCCTAGAAGATACTAATACCTATATTAGCTTTTACTAAATATAATAATTCAAATGTTATATACATAGAATGAACACAAAATCAAAAGTAGGTGTAAAGAATGTTAATAGGCAGTGCAGAAATAGAGACTTAGGCTCCAATTTGTGTTCCATTGACTGGCAACGTGACCTTTTCTCTCCTCTGTTTTCTTACCACCTCACTTTTACTCTAATGTAGAGAGTTCCAGTCTGTGAATCCGATTCCAGAGTGAATTTCTGATAGCAAAGGTCTTCTGAAAGAAGCTAAGCTAATATACAGGGTCTGGCAGGAGTAAGGCCTGCTTGAGTGTGGTTGGCAAGGTAATAATATGGGTGTAATAATTTATAGTTTTAATTTGAACATTTCATCTAAAATGTCATATGGTGTGCTTGAGTGTGATATTGTTATGTTACAGAATTACATGCTTATGATTTTGTAATAAAAAAGGATGTTATTTATGCCGGGCCCTGTATTTTAAAAAGTGTACCATGCTGGCTGTCTAATTGGTACCCCAATTCATTCTCCACAAAGAGTGATCTTCCCCCCTCCTAATTAATACACTTTATTTCTTAGAGCAGTTTTAGGTTTAAAGAAAAACTGAACAGAAGTACAGAGAGTTCTCATATACTGCCTCCTTCCACCTCTTCCCACAGTTGCCCTATAATTTAACATCTTGTACTGGTATGCCGTGTTTGTTCTGAAGGATAAACGGATATTGATACATTATCATGAACTGAAATCCATTGTTTATATTAGGATCCACTCCTTGTGTTAAACAGTCCTGTGGGTTTGTCAAATGCATAATCTCGTGTATCCATCATTGCAGTATCCACGGAATGGATTTACTGATAATCCCTTACAATGATAAATTAGCTCATTGCATTCCATCTCTCTCACCGCAGAATCATTCAGTGACTTTCCGTTACTTCTAGAATAAAATCTAGATTCCTTAACGGGCCTCCCTGGCCTGGAAGAATCACGTCCCAGCTCCTGTCTCCAAACTTTTTCTATGCAAAATGGATCCAATTTATTATCTTTAACCACATCATCCTCCTTTCAGATTTTCAACTGCTCCAAACAAAAAGGTAGAAGAGTAAAAAGGTCATGATAGATGTTAGTTTTTAATTTAAAAGCTACTTTTTTTCAGGAGTTAAAAACAAGTAATATATTCCTGATCTTGGTGGAGGAAGTTGTGGATGATTTGATTTTTCAAATGTAAACTTTTATAAGTAGCAATTCTCCATTGATTTGCTCGATAAAGTAATGTTTTAAAAGATGTCTAGAAGCAGCAAGGGACAAGGGGACAGTCACCTACAAAGGAGTTCCCATCAGACTGTCAGCTGATTTCTCAAAAGAGACCTTACAGGCAAGAAGAGGCTGGAAAGAGGTATTCCAAGTCATGAAAATCAAAGGCCTACATCCAAGATTGCTCTATCCAGCAAAGCTATCATTTAGAATGGAAGGGAAGATAAAGTGCTTCTCAGATAAGGTCAAGTTAAAGGAGTTCATCATCACCAAGCCCTTAT